>OMNV01018516.1:3335-36011 GCA_900303265.1 Brotula barbata
GTGTGGGGGTGGGGGGGGGGGGTGGGGGGGGGGGGGGGGGGGTGCAGCAGGGTCGATTGAAGTCTCTGCTTTTAGTTGTTGAACTTTGAGATGAGGAACGAAGAAAAAAAGGTCTTGACAGTCCTGGATCCTTTTGGCTCAGCAGGTAGAGCGCATCCACATACAGCCGCGTGGCACAGGATCAATCCCGACCTGTGCCATCCCCTCTCTGCCTCTCCTTCGGGTCTGAATCTCTGTCGGAGAAAAACAAAAACATATTTAAAAAAAACGTGGTGCACGGCAGAAATAATGTTGAGTGAGCGTTGGTGCTCTGTCCATGCGCGGAGCAGGCGATGCTGTAGAAGGTACAAATGTTAGTATCCATGCTCTTCAGTGTTTTTGGCAACCCTATCCAACAGTGAGATTCTGCCAGGGGTCAAAGCTGTGCAGCGAGAAACCCTCCCCTCCCTCTTTTTTTTGCTTCTGACATTCATGAGAAGTCAGAATTTTTTGAACTTGTACAATAACAAGGAGTTATCAGGAAATGTCATGTTCATTATCAGGTGGCCTTTCTCAGCCACGCTGGGAGAAGACTTTTTAGCTTTATCAGCCCGTACGGGCAAATTGTTACATGTTTGGTCTAGAAAACTGACAAGGATGTTTTTCTACAATTGAGACAAGATTTGTGAGTGTAGACGTCTTTTGGATGCCACGGTGATGTTATCCTGTAACGATGCATAAATTTGATGCATACATTTGATTCACATATTTGATACTTATATTCGATGCATATATTTGATGCATGTATTGGATATAAATATTCGAATCATATATTTGATACATATATTTTGTCCTGAAATGCAGACACACATTTCAAACTGAACTTTTTGGCAAATATGAACACGCAGTCACATCCTGCAGGGCAAAAACCAAGAGAACCGGGGTCATGTGGTCTCGACCTTTGTGCCAGTCAACACTGGCTCAGAGCCGTTTATGTGCTGCAAAGGATTTTGTATATCTGTGTGCACCTCTCTGTGTGAATTTAAAGTTTATACAGTAGACTAGGATTATCCGTGGCTCAGACATTTCTCCTATCTCTAGACTTATCTGAGTTTCTGAAAAGTGACCCGGAGCCGATTCTTCTACTGGATCTGGTGAGCAGAAGTATGTGTTTTAGTGGGAGGCCCACTTACTGAGTTATGGCGTGGATTTTGTTGTTAATGACACCTTTCCTCTGGTAGCCTGCATGCTAGCTGTCATGTTTACTTGTCGTATGTAAGAACACTTCCTCTGTCTTGGTGTCAGCTCTCCTGAGATGCTGAATTGTTTTCTCATCCTTTTCTGTACAGTGTGTGAGAAATTCTATTCTTCAGAAACATTTCCCCACTGCACATTGTGTGTGTGTGTGTGTTTGCACTGAAAGCTTACTTTTCTGAGAAGTCTTCAACTCTAACGTTGTAAAGAGGATAGAAACAAGCAACTGCCATCAAAATATGGTGTAGAGAAATCAATAGTGTGTGTGTGTATATACATATCAGCAGCAGGAACATCTATTATTATTCTTCGTATTCTTATTATCATCATTGTTGAAGTTGTTTGGAAAAAAATGTATTTGTGTATGGCAATCGATTCATAATTAGGTTTTATAGTAAGAATCCCAGTGAAGAGATGAAAAACTGATCATCCAAAGCAAGAGGCTGTAATCTGATTGCTCTTGTTTGATGGTGGCGCCTGTGTGTGTGTGTGTGTGTGTGTGTGTGTCTGTGTGTGTGTGTTTACTGAAGAACCATATTTTTGTTCAGAAAATAAAGGTAAAAACGCTCATAAAATGGATGTGCCGTAGCGCAGTGAAAGTAAGTTTAGTTATTGTTCAAATCGATCTCCCACAGCTCTTAAATTGTTTCTAGGTTTACCACACTCGCATCTTTTCTTTCTCCGTCTTCGGTCCAGACACTGACGATCATCACATCATTTCAATTTGACGTGTAGTTCATTGAGATTGTTCTTTTTTTATTCAAGTCCTGAAATAACCTGACAATGACTCAGAAGAAGTCAAATCCAGGAGGAGGAGTTTAACACCTGAGCTGCTGCTCTTATTAGTTTCATGGCCCGTGCAGCCCACCGTGTTGGCGCTCTCCTCCTCCCTCAGAGCAGAAATACAGGCTTGGAGACGTCATCGGACTACATTCGGCTTTCAGGTGACCTGCGGGATGAGGCGTGGGCGAGGATCAGAGAGGGACTTTAGGACACGGGACATATCCTCCTTAGCTTGCACTTCTTCCCGCATGAGGGCTTTGACAAATGTCCTCCTGCCCCATGGCCCTAATGGGTCCGTGTCCTCGTCATCCCTCACCGTGTTTCGCTCGCTCTCAGTTCCCAGTGAAAGCAGCAGAGCAGAACCCAGCTCAGTCTTCCTCTTCTCTTCTCTGCTCACTCACTTTACCTCCCGCCCCATTTCTCATCCTTCGTTCATGGCTCTGCTCCTTTTTCCCCACTCTCTCTCTCTCGTTTGTTCTCCTATGTACTTAGCGACCCCATTTTCTTTCTTTCCACTGCGCCGCGTGTATCGCTCTGGAGAGACGAGGTTGAGAAGACCAGAATGGGAGCTATCAAGTGCTTGTGGCATCTCTCTCGCTCTCTCTCGCTCTCTCTCGGTCTCTCTCTCTCTCTGTGAGTGTGTGCGTTTGTCCGTCTAACTTAACCATCTTAACCATCCGTCTCCCTCTCTCTGTCTGATTTCTCCATCATTCACAGCATTCTATTGTAACTCCTCAGGAAGCTGATCATCACTCTTCCTCCTCTCCTCCTCCTCCTCTTCCTCGTTTCCTCTCCTCATACATGCCCTTCCCCGTTCTCCTCTCCGGCTCTTTCCTCTCTCTTACTTGCTTTATTGATTAACTTCTGTCAATTGAATCTTTACGCTCTTTTTATTTGTCATTTCCCTCTCCGCGCTGCTTCTTTCCTTCTTTTCTGCCTCATGTCTTTTTTTGACAGCAAACAGTCGGCGCTTCCTGTCTGTATTGATTTCTTTTAGCTGTTCACAGTTCCATGCAAACGCTCAGGGGTCGTTCATCAATATTCATTACTATTACCAGAACTTTCAGCAGCACTTATACTCAGGGAGCAGTAATTTACAAATGGTGCCAAGTGGGGAAAATTGCCTGGTTAAGCACGCTGGTAACTGCACGAAATTGGTGCCAATGTCATTGATGTCCGTTGGTATCGGACGCGGTTCATATTTGATTTGCCTTCCGCCGTTAGAAGGTAACACCTCCCTCCCTCCGTCCCTCCCTCCCTGCATAACCACAAAATGAAAAATATCATAAAACAAGACCGGCGTGTGAGATTAGAGGGTGTCGTGTGATCCAGGATTGAATTTACAGGTGGACCTGGCAGAACTTTCTCACTCAGTTTGTCGATGTCTGTTCTGGAGATGCTGTGAGACGGGCTGTGGGAGATGAGAAGTTACCATGGTGATGATGTTGACATAAGTGTGAAATTTCTCCCCAACATTAACCCCTTCATCGTCACTTCCTCCTACTGTGATACGGCAGGTCATAGGTTGGAGGAGGCTGCGTTCACGGGTTGTTTGTGTCAGATCTCACACCCATCGGTGGGGTCATCGTTGAAAACTTTTATCCAAAAATATTTTATTTTTTCTTTAAAAGTTAGCTTGATAGATACCAAACATACCCGGAAGCATTCTGAAGTGAGGTTTACAGTAATGGATGTGTTTCATTGTATCGGTTTTAGAGATGATGAGATTTTTCTTCCTATTTCTAAATCCTTTGCTCATTTATTACTAATATTAAAAGGATTATTAGATTGATCCAAAAATCTTTTATATAAAGCTGGACTGTTTGCTCGAACGTCTTTGTACACCCTAGCAACCACCCTGGTAACCTCCTCCTACCACCCTGTAAGGTGAAAAAAGGGGTCTAAAGGCGAGAAACATCCATCCACCACCAATGCTGTATTATTTTTTTACATTTTTGTAATAGTGATAGATGCAGAAACAGAAGATGATGTCATTTAATGAGCTGATAATGACAAATCTTCGTGTACGTCTGATGTCAAGGTAATCAAGGCATGGGTCTGACATGAGAGCGCTGTGGGCCTTAGCGGAGGTATGAATGGTACGGTCTGACACGGTCACGGCTTTCATCGTGCTGCAGAGTCCGACTTCATCAATATGTCAATTGCATGTAGATTAGACAATTACTGAGACATCAACGGTCCCACTTCATCATTTGACGTCGACTCTGCTCATTGCATGCTGTTAACGTAGCGCTTAACCTTTTCAAAAGGCTCAA
Organism: Brotula barbata; assembly: GCA_900303265.1. Classification (NCBI taxonomy): domain Eukaryota; kingdom Metazoa; phylum Chordata; class Actinopteri; order Ophidiiformes; family Ophidiidae; genus Brotula; species Brotula barbata. The sequence continues at coordinate 7,628 of OMNV01018516.1, forward strand.
TTTGACTGAGAAGTCTAATCTTAGATCTCCTCTTCGGGAAAGAAAACATAATGAGAGTTCGAAATGAAGAGGAAAAAAAACTTGGCGGCTGCTTCCCACGAAGAATTGTGTTGATTGCACCGAACGCCATTTGTGTGTGAGTGGCTTCTTCCCAACAATTATTTGGAAATTGTTCCATCACAAAAATAGATGAATGAAAGGATCTCGTGGAGTGAGTCCTGGGGAATGTAAAGTGCTCCGCGTTGTCATATTTCAGCTAAACTGGCCCTCTTCAGACAACAACGTGATGGATCCTCTCTGAATGACGAGCAGGATGATTTCCATAATGTCCTATACGGTGATTTGTCACCTGGCCTCGGTGCTATGGGAGGCAGATGGTGCTGTTTACTGGTCTGTATTTGCTGGTGTGTGCGGTAAAGTCTATAAAGAGTCCAAGTGGAGATTATGACGCTTGGCAGTGGAGTAGATGTTCAGGATTTCATCCTCTCCTGCCTTATGTACGGTCTTTTGTACACGATGATTGAACAGATTCCAGGCAGTAGTAAAGTGCAGAATTGTTCGATGGTTCTTGGATATTTCTTCCCACGTAGTGTCTGGGGTTCTGCCAAATGGATGCTCATGGGTCATTCTGTGCATTTTATGTTGTTTTTCCCCCAAACCGCTGTCACACAACAAGCAACAAGGATGTCATTGGTCAATCGTCAATGTCACAGACTTCTTTGTTGTTTTTGTATAAATATGGCTCCATAGTTGTACATTCAAGGTTACCTCTAAGCCTAAAAATGTATAAATTTGAGTATCCATATTTTCTAAAACGCAGGTGGGGGGGTTAAACTGAAAAGTCACACACAGCATCACCCTCCTAACACAATTCAATTTGTGTGTGTTTGCGCTCATGTACGCATGGGTTGCAATGTTAATAGACTTGCATGTATGTATTTGTGTGTGTGTGTGTGTGTGTGTGTGTGTGTGTGTGTGTGTGTGTGTGTGTGTGTGTGTGTGACATTAGAAACCGGTGGGATTGAATTACCCATAGAAAATCATATGCAGGCCTGCCACCTGTTCAGAGTAACCTTTTTCTCCTGGGGTGGATGCTGAGACACACAATGCCAGGGTAAGTTAACACTGGCACAGGTGGAGCGGGCGAGAGACAGACAGACAGACAGACAGAGAGAGAGAGAGAGAGAGAGTGAAACCAGTTAATGAGAGGAGACGTTCAGGAACGTATTTCCTGTCTATAAATTCCTTTCGTTTTGTCCTCTTTCAGCCACATTGACTCACTCCTCTGCCTCCCCCTCTCTCCTCCCCTTATTCCCCGTTCTCCTTCTGACTCCCCTCTCTCCACCGTTCGCCCCCTAGCTTCCCCCTCTTCCATTTCTTCCTCCTCTTTACTCTCTAATTGAATTATCTGGTCATGCTGATCCACGTGCGGCAGCATGAAACCTTAACCCCCTCACTTCCTCCCTCTCATTTCCATCTTCTTCCCTCCAGTTGCCGTCCCTCCCTCCATCCATCCTTTCCTTCCTTTCTCTCTTCCCATATGTGTGACCTTTCGTTGTTCATTCATTACTACAGTCTAATTGTCCTCATCCTCACATTCACACTACTCATTCCCTTCCTCTCTCCTTTCTATTCATCTTCTCTTATCTTTTGTGGTCATGTGATCGTGTGTAAGAGAGAGAGAGAGAGAGAGAGAGAGAGAGAGAGGATGGGGCGAGTGCCACATCAATGCCCCTGCACCCGTTGGGCTTTTTTCACATTACAGCCGTTTACCCGTTTAAATCTGTAAATAAACTAAACGGGGCGACGTTTGCAGATGTTTGTACACCTCGTACATGCATATGCTGCACATGTAATATTTACTCTCTCTCTGTTTCTCACTCACTCCATCCCTCTTTCTTCCATCCATACTTAATATTTCATACAATACACTGTACATGTTCTCATCTCCAACTTGGTTACTGGCATTTTCGGTATTTTATTATGATCCGTCCGATTCGTATATTCATATACTGAACATTATGTTCAGCTTTTCTGGAATTTTAATTATATCTCTCTTCTTCCATCCTTTAATACACTTTCCTTTCCTGAGCAGAAACTTCTGCGAAATTCGCCACTTATTTTATCCTGTGCTGCCTTCAGGCGTTTCTCCCTCTGCTCCCCTGTGTCTCTCCTACCAGAGCTCCACAAACTACTTAACCGACGCCCCGTCTCTGAGCGAGCACCACAAGTGTTGACAGTGTTGTTTAAAAATGCAATTATCTGAGATAACAAAAGTAAAATGACAGAAAAAGTGGAAATAGACGAAATAGGCTTCTTTTGGGCTGCATTAAGAGTCAACATTCTCGGTGTTATTCAGTGCTTCAGGATTATGTAGATTACTGCATGGTGGGAAGTCGTGGGCAGTTTGAACCGTATTGAGTGTACACTTCTCCATGTCATACTCTGTGACAGGTGCCAGCTGGCAGGTCCAAAATTCAATTTACACTTAAACAGAGACTGGTCCTCATTATCACGACTGATTTGGAGCCGTGTCGCTGTATATCTCTCCCCTTTGACTCGTTTCTTTTTCTTTTTGCCTCCTCCCACGTGCTTTTTCCCCATCTCTCCAACCTGTTAATGCACATACACATCTACTCGTGTTCAAGTCCAGAAAATTACCTGCGGTTCCCTTGAACGCATTACAGAACCAATAATCGATGGGTTCGCGGCCGCTCATCTCTCTAAACTCTCTCACTCGCCCAGGTAACAATCAGCACTTAACAAGCGTGCCACTCCTTTTTTGGTCCTCTCACTCTCTCTCTCCAACACACGCACAGAACCACTAAGAGTAAAATGGATTCTGTTTTTGTCACATGCTTACACAAATAATCAACATCTGTGGGCACTTAATAAATCATAGGTCTTTTCATGGTGTGACCTTGATTTTGATGGTCGAGCGGTGTGTGTGTGTGTATGTGTGTGTGTTGGTGCACGTGTTCCATTTGTTTAGCTGAATGTCAGCGTCAAGGGAGGCAAATGTGGTATTAGCTGAACGTGTTATTCTGGCTTTGTCGTTCTTTGACATTGTTGTACGTGTCATGTCTTACACTGGAGACATTTATTGGACATGATTGGACTCTGTTGGCCATCCTGCTGTCGTGGACGTATTCATGCCCTCCACAATGACAGGCGTTTGAGCCAACCAAAGACCCCAGCACACACAGGTTCGCTTCAAGCCAAATAGTGAGAAGAGTCTAATGCTCTGTTTCTTCTTCTGTGATTCTGTGAAAATCCTTTCTTATTCGTTTTTCTTGCCTTTTCCCTTCCCTTCGTCCTCCCTTCCTCTCTCCTTCCCGGAGTGTTTTTTTCCTCCATTCTCCATTCCTTTCTTACATGTGAGCGTTTCTCTTAAAACTAAGCAGCAAACCAGTTTGTGTGAAGTGTGTGTTCAGGTACCTTACTATAAAAGGCTCTTGTACATTTACTGTACTAATTGCATCAAGAGCTCCATGTGGGCTCATTTTAGAGCTCTTAGGTTATCTACCTCCTGCTCTTTGTTCAGCCTTGTTATGTATTTCTCACTGTAGCATTGCACTTCAATAACCCTGCTATGGTACTACAGTGGCAGCATTTCTGTTAGCTTCGTTTGAAACGTTTATTTATAAATATAAAATATCTATTTTGTATCTCAGGGTCTTGAAAAAGTCCAGATGTACTTTGTATGAAAACACTTGAGGGTTCTGTATGTTTTGTATTCATCAAATACTTTCTGCATGTGTATTATTTATAAGTTTGTTTTTTTAGAAAAAGCAGAGAGAATCTCCTAGCTAAACATTTGTGTAGCCTCGCTGAGCGGGAGCTAGCTAAGTCAAACAATGTGTGTCAGCATCAGAGAGGACGTTTAGAATAAAGTAGGAATGATTTGGTTGATTTTGTTTCATGCAACAGTTTTCTGGAAATGTTAACAGATATTTTATTGGAACTTAAAAGTTTTTATGATATTAGACAGCAACACAAGCTAGCCAGCTATCAGCTAAAGGTCCGTTCCAGACAAGAGAAACAATGTATGAAAATACATTTTCTTGTACTTTTGCCCATCCTTACTCCTACTGTCATGATTACTATGACTATTATTGTTGTTAATACAGAAACTGCACCATAAAATGTGTATGCAAATATATAGCAAAATGTAAAAAAAAAAAAAACACAATGAATGGCTAGTCCTAGTCTTTGATTTGCAATGGTGCAAGCATTGGTATGCAAAGTTAAATTTATTATTTATTATATCTGTTAGGTTGCTCACTTCACTAAGATACAGTGCTGGACTTTATATGTCATAAAAACAAAGCAGCATAATGAAATAAAGATAGACGATTACAGTCTATGACAGAAATATCAATAGTTTTGTACATCAGATCTCTTCCAGAGATTTGAGCACTCATTAAACATTGCAATGGTTTGTGGGATTGGAGCCCAGTCAAGTGAGTGAAAATTCTTTCAGCCTTTGAACATTTACAACGGTTCAGGTTCACTCAGGGGATCCGAGTTTCAGGCTAGTGATTCAATGAACGGCCATCTTAAGTTAATACTTTAGAAGCCACTGGTAGACAGCCAACCACACACACCAACAAAGGCCTCGTTTCAAAGTCACACTCCAATCTGTAACTACAATCTACACACATACAAACACAGAGTCATTTATTGTAGCTGTTAGAATGCTGGAAGCTGTGAAAGTACCCAAAAAGGTGATGTCACTTTACACTATCTCTTTAATTACGCGATGAGAAACAAAGATAACTCCGAGTAGTTTTCATTTCCAGTTCCGGTGGCTCTTTCGTTCTTTTTTTTCCTGCTCCGTATCGGTCTGACTGACCTCTGCTTGTGCTGAGCTTCTATTTTACACTTAGAGGACTCGGATCTTTCACAGGTACTGATGCAAAGGTCAGATTTTTGTGTGTGTGTGTGTGTGTGGGTGACCTTTCTTTGAACACCAACCACCACATCAAAAGGCTTTTAGGTTCTCTACCTTTACACAGACACACATGCAAACACACACATACACTCAGACGGGTCTTGTTTTGCTCTGAGCGTGTTGTAAAATAATGAAGGGTGTGTACGGACGTTTCTGGGGGAGTGTTTCTTTCTCTCTAACCGTTTGGCCAAGGCTAATTAGCATTAGCCTTGGTCAAGCTTATGAATGTTAATCAAACGATTATCTTATATGTATGCTATCATTATGTAACGCAACTGCACAGATGATTGAATGACAACAGTAATGGGAACAATGTCAATTATATTTCCATTCGACTGACATTCTCACCAGATACTGGCAGGATTTCAGCTGTCAAAATAACAGAAGCACTTCAGTGTTCCTGTTATAATTCAAAACGGACAGCAAACCTTTAATATATCTGACAATACTCGTTGCGGGCTGGAAATATTAAATGTATGTCCAATTTCTGTGAATTAGTGTGTACATGACATGACTCCAGATCCCAGCGTTATCTGGATAATCCCGGCTGATGATGGAGTTCCCATTTCCAGTTTGCATCAGCATGCATGTAAGCAGACCATTACAGAGACCACTGCAAAATATAGGAGAACTTTTCTCCTTCTTCTTCTTCTCACGTCCATCTATTCATGCGTTTATCCATGGAGGCAATGTGCTAAGGAAAGTGGTCCAGATGTTCCTCCCCTCACCATGTTCCTTGGCTCTTCCGGGGGGGATCCAAAGGCATACTATGACCAGATGGGATATGCTGTATAATCCCGCACCCCCAGGCAGGCATCCGGTACTAATCCTGATTTGATGCCCAGACAACCTCAGTTGATGTCCCAGTGTCCCAGCTCCTCATCCTGTCCCTGAGAGTCCCTGAGAGTCCCAGCACCGACAAAGGCCGCTCAGCTGCTCATATTTACAATCTCACACAACCCAGAGATCGGGATCATAGGTGAGGATGAGAGTATAAACAAACAGTGTGAAAAGTCAACTATCTCACCGCAGATTTGGCCCCAGTCTGACATCGGTGCAGTGGTACATTTTCTAATCAGATAACTATCGTTTGGTGCCTATTCATAGGAGTGGGGACCTGTGGAATCAAATGGAATGTTGTAATTATGGCTCATTTGAGAGCACGTTTATTTTGCAGTAATGTCGGTCATCCTCTCTCTCCGTGCCACCTTGTTTGGAGTGAAGGGAGCTCTGCGCTCTGTCATGAGACGCAATACCTGAGAGCACAGTTCCTCTCAGCACCAAAAAGATGACCTGAGGAGAGACACAAAGACGGGTATCTGCTGCCAGAACAAGGCTGGACAGGCTCTAAGGCATCAATCACCTTGAGTGCTGGGGTCTGTGTGTGTGTGTGTATCTGTGTGTTCCTCACTCTCCCAGAAAGGTAGCAGTAGGTGTATAACCTTTATTTCCTTTTGATCTCATTTTAATCCATAAATGTTTGTTTTGCCGTGTGTAGTTTAGTATAATTCCACGCTGCAGTGGGAGTGGACTAATGTGACTTTTCTACGGTCAATCTGACGTCCACGTGAAACATTAAGTTACCTGGGCTGATGAACATTCTTTGCCTATTAAGTCGGATTAATTCTGTCCCGGCTGGAGATCCATACACACATGTAATACTTCCGTCTCAATTGAAACACATGTTTTTGAATTCCTGGAAATCAATGGTCCATTTAGAGCTCCTGCACTAATCACATTTCAAGCCAATTTGACTCCAGCGCACAAACACACACTGACACACAAAACCTCTGTCTCCTCGCCTTTTTGTCTCCTTTTCTTTAAATGTTTTTATTACCGCTCTTGATGTTCTTCCTGGAGTGCTCCAGAAGCATTCTCCCTAATTGTGTTTTTCATCAGAGAATTTAGCAGGAAATCCATGCGCCGTTCAATAAATCAGTCATGGCTGAGTGTCCCAAAACTCGCCCGCAGCGATGCTGCTTATTGCTCAAATGACTTTATTTTTCTTGCGGGAGCCGACTGATAACAATGAGCCACGCTGTAAAATGTGTTGTTTTTGATAGGCCTTTCAGTAAAGAACACAGAAACGGAGAGCGCCATGAATATTTTAGAAGAGACGAAGGCACAGAAAACTGGAACACAACTTGGATATTTGTCTTGTCTTATTCCACAACATTCACTTTTTACCCTTTCTAGTAATTTTCATTCTGCCCTCCGTCGATTTGACAGAAATTGATGCGGCCTTGTTTCTCTGCTTCTGGGTTCACAAATTGCTCCTGCAGGCCACAGCCAGCCAATAGATTTGCTCTTTAATTTATGTAGGACTAAGCCCACCGCCAAGGAAAACAGCAGCTCTGTTCAGGCTGAAAGTTCTCCTCTGCTCCATAACGCTGAAGTACAGACGGCATAGCAGACTTACTACCATTTACCTCCGCTTTGGTCAGAACGAAGCTTGACCTTCGCCACTACTCTAGGCTGTAGACCCAGGTTACTATGGAAACGATAAAACGCCTGGCTCGGGCAGTTAATGATCAACTTCCTCTCTAAAGCTCAACTATTTCCTAATGAGCTATTAATGTTGTCATTGGGTCACGTCCAAGGATATGTAAAGACGATAGCCGTGTGGACAGTGAAGTGTTTGCCGTGCCACTGAGTCATGTTCGGATTTTATTCGTGTTTCTATTGCCGGGCATTTGAGCTACCATGTGTTTGCATAGGCTCACACACGCAAACATACACGCTCACTAATAGCCAGCGGCTCTGGGCTCCAAGGAGAGCTTGATTATTAGTTCTATTCCAAGATTCATGACGCGAGAGAGAGAGAGAGAGAGGGAGGGAGAGAGACAGAGAGAGAGAGAGAGAGGGAGATCTGAGTTTATTCAGCAACAGACTGAACTCATCAACTGTGTCTTGGAGTATGTTTGCTGACACAACTGACAAAACGATGTTCAATCCTGACTCCTTCTCCTTCTACTAATTGTCACCCCGACACCCCTCGCCACATTGAGAGACAGACAGAGAGAGAGAGAGAGAGAGAGAGAGAGAGAGAGAGAGAGAGATGGCGAGATGAGGCAGACAGATCCGTATGATACCACTACTATAATCAAGTGACTGAGACCAAGATCTGGACTCTGAGAGGTTTTAGCAATTTGAAATTCTCTGAGGTTTTCTTCACGTTCTGCCAAGGATCCAGGGGGGGTCCTGGACTGGTGGTCCTGGACCGGCAATCAACCATCATTATTCTGCAAATTATAAAGAGAGATACTTTATTCTGCGCTGCGTATCAGGAAGTGTTTGTTAGATGGGTTTGATACGAGGCCCGCCGCATCTAATTGTGAACTCTGGAACAGGGGACTGAAAGCACGTGGCCGTTGTTTACAATTACAACTAATTCTTATGTGGCAACAAATTTTCCTGAGTGTAAGCGCCAGAGTCCTGCGTCCAAGTGCACGCTCCGACCGAGTCAAACACATTTGGGACGCGGTGATTAGTCTATCAACTCATGTTTATTTATGTCGCACGTTTAAAAAACCACATTAGCTGAGCCAAAGATTGGATTCCACATTGGCTCCCCTACAGGGAAATAAATGTGAAAATGAAGGTGGTGATTGTTCAGTGCAAAAAAAGCACAAAAGAATAAACCAACCTGGGGAGAGAGAGAGAGAGAGAGAGAGACAGAGAGAGAGAGAGAGACTGTAGACGGCTGAAATACGCCGAGTCTCACCGTCGGTGTAACGCTGAACAGGACCTCTTTTGTGAGCGCTCAGCCTGCTATTGATTCGCCGCTTATATGTGAAAATGCTCCATCATAAGTAGCTGCAAGGCAACACTCATGCACTCTATGTCGGATGAATGGCCGATTGAATGACTTTTTTTAAGCGAGTCTTTAGGTTATTTCAGTTTTCTTAATATCGAGCGATGGCGAATCCTCGGGCGCTGAGCTCCTGTGTCTCGTGTATTATCTCACATCTGAATGACCTGCTCTTTTGCTGGCACCCGGCACTGTTGTGGTCTGTGTGTGTGTGTGTGTGTACGTGCATACCTGCCTGTCTTTCACGGTTTCTGCGAGCAGCTATTGCAGTGTTATTCAGGACATTGCTCTCCATTTATTTATAGATGGATAGATTGTACATCCATGCACACCATCTAATGGAGTTTGTGGAATAAACTACATTTGTGACTGACAAAGTGTGTATAATTGCACGTGTGTGTGTGTGTGTGTGCGTGCGTGTGTGTCTGTCTGTGTTCTGCGTCTGAGGTCTGACAGCAGCTATGTCCCAGAGATACCAGGCAATGTTGCCAGGCGACAGGTACCAATTGTATTGTGTTTCCACTGAGACAGTGGGGGGGTGGGGCTTTGATGCGGAGAACACAGTGTTTCTCACTCCCTCACATGTTCACACACACACACACAAACACTTTATTTTAGTTTTCACAAAGGCGTTTAATTTATGCCCGGTGCTGTGATTGCCGAGCCCTCCAGTCCTCGCTCTGCTCCTTAACACACACACACACCGCACACGGGTCACGCTGAGTGACATTTTAATGTGCATTTGTTAATTGCTTTGTTTGGAGCGTGTCCGGTTCGTTTTACTGAGTTTGGAAATGTCCACATGCTTCTTACTCAAATTCTCCGTCCATATATGCTACATTAGCTGAGAGCTGGAACATGAAGGAGGAGTGTTTGTAAAAGGAGAAGCTCTCTTGATGTCTTTCAACCATATACTGTACACACACACACACACACACACACACACAGACGCATCCACATTCACACACTGTTCTGTGCCAGAGGGAGATGGCTTTGACGGCACAACATTTAATTTGTAACTGTCATATACGCTCACAGGAGGAAGAGGAGGGCGACGTGGTGTTTGCTTTGCAGGGTGCATGGATCACGTGTTACACTCATGACGACGTGTGTGTGTGTGTGTGTCACTGTATGTATGTGTGGGTGAGGATATATGTCAATGAGGGGGTGAGTGGCTTAGTGCGCATTATGAATGTAATTTTCTTTTTACGGTACATTTTCCTGTATCCATCGTTTTAATGTGATGCCATGGATGTAATCTATACTCCTCACAAAGTTCTATTTACACTACAAGTAAGAAGTCGTTTTAATGTTCTCAGCCAAACTGAGTGAGAGTTTAAGTTGCAAAGAGAAGGATTTTAAGGTGAAGATTTCTTTTTATTCCCGTCATATCTGTTGTGTATATATCTGTACGCACACGCATAGAAGAGCACGTTTTTTAAACAAATAAGAGAGAAATGTTCAGCCTTGGAAGTGTATTTTTTTGTGGCATTTCAGGACAGAGAGAAGTCTCTGCGTGCTCCCTCATTCAAGTAGTATAAATATTTTTTCATTGAATGTAATATTACTCCTGTTGGGTCTTTGCTGTAATAGAAAATTCAAATACAAAGCCTGAATTATCTGATCAGATCTTCTCTCTCTGCGTATCATCTCCATTCCTTGGTTTCATATTTTTGCGGTCGCAGTAACGCTCCTGAGAGTTCGCAGTATCTGCTTGGTAAATATGGCCCACCGTAGGCAGCTCGGGATGTAAGCAACAGCAGAACATAATGTCAAGTGCACACGTGGCCTTCGAACGGCCGACTGTAATAGGTCACAGTGTTTTCATCGCGTTCAAAGGGCTCCAACGCCACCTGAGCTGTGACCCCAACCGTCCGTCCGTCCACATGTTTCTTCGGGGGGATGTTGTTGAAAATGAATTTATTCCGAATTTCTCTCCTCTCATAAATATGGATTCGGCGTAGCTCTCCGTGTCCGGTGAGTCTCTGATCATCCCCACTTACAAGGTGACTTAATGCGGCCAGCCTGCCTACATTTCAGCAACCGTTTGTCCAGCAGGAAGGATTCCTCCTCTTGGTCCTCAGAGTACCGGTGTCAGAAATTGGCAGCACAGGCTAACAAGCACGTAGCTCCCCCAGCTCGCACATTTACAGAGACGCTGTTATACCGTCCACTCCATCACACATGGTGACTGACTGTAGTCCACACCACCAGGCTTCCCTGCTGGGTCACTGTAGAAAGGTGTGTTTGCAATTTTTCCTCTATCTTTACTCTCCGGACTGCACAGACCTCTGTTGAATTGTACCTGAAACTGCTGAAATTCTAAATTAGGACTTGCATTTTATATTCTTGTGATTTTTACACATTCCAAGGTCATCGAAGTGCAGAATATTCCAGAGCAAACCGTTTAGAGAAGCAGTGATTCGGTCTGATCCAGATCACCCCGGCTACATATAGAAGTGTCCTTGATCTGCACGTTGGACCCTGACCGCTCCGTGTGAATGTGTGCCGTGCCGCATTGTTTTAAAGCAGTCCGTTAACCGAAACGCATGTACACACACGTACTGCATAAACATGGCTGTCATACACTCCGCCATCCATTACTGATCCCTCGAGGGCTGAACAATGAGGAGTTCAGCTCCAGGTCAGATGGTCCATCCCCGCAGACAGAAAATTACCCACCAAATCCACCCATACACACACACACACACACACAGACGCCGCCACGAACGCAAAGGGGTGCATCGGAGACCCCATCACACGGGTGGGTGAAGCTGCAGCAGAGCAGGATGATGGACAGACGAGCAGTGAGTTTGATTCTGGAGGTTTTTATCCTTCGTGCCCTTTCCCATCCTAAGATATTTGTCTCAAATTTTACGAGAGGATGTTGACTTTTGTCATTTTGAAATACAGTAAATGTGGAGTTGTGAGTCAGGAAAGTGAAAAATCTAAAACCCGCTTTTACTTAACGATTACCTCATACCAGTCCTCAACCAAAGAAATCATTCCTGACACATCCTCGGGATTTATAATCAAGTCTGTAGCGCTCTTAGTTTCTTTTTTTTGTGCCTAAAATTGTTCATGGGCAACAATCCCAGCTCTGACTCAACACCTTTTATCTGTTGTTCTATTCCCGTGCATTTCACAGTCAACAACAAAACTAACACCGGACAAAAATATCCACCACGTGAAGGTAATTCAGTCTGGTGGGCAGTGAGGTTCACTGTGCTATGAGATCGATCGAGCAGACAAATGGCCGTGTAATTTGCATGCTTCTTCTACTAATTGATGAGTCGTCTTTCCTCGTCATCCCTGTCCACCTCCTTCTGTCCGCCGCTCGCCCCTTTTTCACCTTTCTGAGAAAACAGCTTGTCCCCATTAGCAGCGTTTTTCACAGTAACCAGTGGTGTTTCCGCCGAGCCGGTTTCACCTTTACATGCAGTGCTTTGGTGGTCACGTGACTCCAATCACACGGAGATGATGAGGTTTTCGCTTGCCTGTCCTTCCTCATCCCAACTTCATTCTTTTTTTTTGCAAAAATTTGAATATTTTGGGGGAGATTTGCTAAAATTAAAGCACTGGCGCTGATGTCAGAAAAGCCCAGTCGTAGTCGAGAACATTTGCATAAAACAGAGCAATTAGGAGAAGTTATTGCACTGCTTAAGACCCAGGATGCAGATGTGACTCAGTGCCGTCCCTCTGTCGGAGGAAGTCTTTCTCTGGGCAGATAAACAAAAACATGTAGTAACTTCCAACTACTGTAAGAGGAGATTTTAGGTCATTCTGATACATTTGTAACATCTGGTCAGTATCCAGATCTCAGTTTTATTTAATTTAATTTTATTCTATTTTATTTTACTTTATTCATATTGATGTTTGTGGGTTAAAATAATGCCAGAATTGTGGATGAATTCATATTAGACCTGAACTAAAAATGACACAATACAGTCGATTGAAAAGTAAAGAAATACAAAAGTTTTACTATGAATGCTAAAATTTTGGATGTCTGTCGGGATCCAAGGAGTTCATGTGTGCCCATTTTAGTCTGGCAGCTGGTGATGGCATGAAGAATAGATTATATTGTCTGCCTAAGTGGGCGGAGAGACTAACGACGGAAAAATGGATAAAAGAAATAAAATAAACCTTATTTCTCTCTATTAGTTCATCTATCAGTCAGATGAAAGTATACTGGTGGAACAATGTCAGCCTCAGGCCAGTTAATAGTCCCTCTTCTCATTATGGAGCTCAGTGATGATGTTCAAATAATATTTTTGTTGTGTGTGCGTGTCTTTTTGTGCATTGTCTCTGTATTCTATTCAAAGAGATTTCATAACAAGTTGGAGTCGAGACCACTGAATCAGAGAGGAACGGATGAAGCAAACGCAGAGTTCACAGTTCCATATTATTTATTTATCGTTTTTTTTTTAATCGAGCCTTCCTGTTTTTAAGGAGATGAATTGGTTGGGAGGCAGAATATACAGTAATTCCTCTCGGGGTCTGTTTGTATAAAACCCATCATGGCAGTGAGAGGCAGGATGTTTTGACATTCACACCTATGGGCAAACGAAAGCTTTCCATCTTAAAGCTAAACTGTCAGACGATCTATCTATCTATCTATCTATCTAAATATCTCTCTATCTCTCTATCTCTCTCTCTCTCTCTCTCTCTCTCCATCCATCCATCCTCCTTATATGGTATTTTGTGAATCCTGTCACTTCTTACGTGTTTTCATGACGTGTTCGTAGTTTAAAGTAGAGACAAACTGGTCAGGGTTTTGTTTTGTGGGCAGGACAGTTGACCTGCACGTCTTTGGTCTGTGAGAGGAAACGAGAACCACAGCGCAGAACGAAGCAGTGGAACACAAACCGGGGACCATCTTGCTGTGAAGTGATGCTGCTAATCACTAACAGGAGGTCCTTCTTCTTGCTGGAACAGCTGTGTCCCTGCCTACTAGCTGCTTTTGACTGAGATGTTCCAGAAATGAGCGTCTTCGCTTTGACACAACACCAAAACCTGCTGGATCACTTGAAGTGACTGTCCTGTTCCTGTTAAACATCTTGACATTACGTTCCCCAGTCCCACACTGGGTACTTGAGTCCATAATTGATGCTTTGGTTTCATCTCGCTCGGACTAATCCAATTTGTTTTATATCTACCTTGCAGTATTGACTCTACAAGACTGGAGAGGTTTTACTCTGCTTGCTCTGGAAAGGTGCTATGTAAGTAGAGAACCTCACCGGGCTGCTTTGGATGTTATCCATTATTGGTCCGAGCCTGAGTGAGTCATTCCAAACAGGATGTCCTTCACCGTGACCGTGGAACCAGCACGGAGCCCTGTGAAATGTGACTGAAGAGTTTCTAAAAAGTTATGCTGATGGAACCAGGATTAGCTACAACTTCAAACTGGGTTATCCAGATGATGGTTCTGTTTGCCTAAGCTGTGACTGCTGTGGACCCTCTGACACAGAAAGGTTTTCCACTTCAAAGTTTCTGAAAATTTGATAAAGGGGACCAAAACAGAGTTTCCGATGCAAACGGAGGGAAAGAGCTGAAGATCGTGAGGCTCACCGGGTCTCTGTGGAGGTCACAGCACCGTCCTCAGTATTGTCCTTCAGTATTCAGTCTATTTATCCACTCACATGTACATGCTGAATGGGTGAACAGTAGAAGAAACTTCTCTCTCTCTCTCTGTGTCTCTCTCTCTCTGTCTGTCCTTCTCCTTCATGCATGTCTCCCAGACACAAACTCAGGATCCATAATCCTCTATTAATCCCTCATGAGACCCGATACTGGCTCTGATTTTGTTGATTCAGATCCTCATTGAAGTCGCAGCTGCATTTTCAATACCTGAAGTGCCCGCACGTTGCCGTTAATCCTCCTTTAATTGTGTTTAATCCAAGACTGCAATATTTACAGACATGGCCACAAAGATACTTCTCTCTATCTACAGTGTCTTCACGTCAGTAAATGGACCGAAGAGGGGCTTTACTCCCTAGAGAGCATCAGACGAGGGAAACATAGAAAAGAGATGCATACGCACACACTCATGCATGCACACACACACACACACACACACACACTCTTACACAACCCCCACCATTTCCACCTTTGAAAGCTACTGCCCAGGGACCCTTCAAAGGCACTTCAAAGCATCCCTGATTACCAGACAGCCTAATACAGCATCCAGCCACAGCAAATCAAACACACACACACACACACACACACACACACACAGTATTTCTGCATGTGAATTAATCACAATGATTCATGATGCATCATCTTTCTGGGAGCATTTTTATGCATAAATGTATTTCCATAAGTACTCGGACTGTACCAGCATCAGTACTCCAGGCGTAATCGACACCGTTTTCCGACTCATTCATGCCTTTATGTTCATTCATTCATTCATTCATTCATGTGGCCGTGCTGATCTGTCTGAATGAGACGTTGCCGCCGTAGCTCACTGAACCAAAACAAAGAGGAAACGGACAGAAAAGAATGGAATTAAAACCCCAAAAAGGTGGGGCTTACATATGTGTGTGTGTGTGTGTGTGTGATGGAGGTAAAATGAGTGTCCTTGCTTAGTGCTGCTGGCAAGGTCTGCTCCATGCCACCTGTGTAATGTGCAGTGGCTGTGCTGGAGCATTTAAAGTGAACTTTAGCTCACACAGAGCCGCTGTCTGTCTCTACACGTTTCACTTGATACGTTTTGGGGTTTTTCTTTTTTTGCTTTTCTTTATCCACATCGGCACAGAGATCAGAGGTCACACACACACACATTATTCAGAACGAATTCCCAAATCACCACTGAAACGTTACCTTTGTTGAAGCCGAGTTAAAGAGAAATAAAATACAGCTGAGGTAAATATTCATTTTTTATGCGTTGTATATTACAGGTTGTATATTACAGGTTGTATATTATACGTTGTATATTATACGTTATATATACAGTGTCTCCATCTGGCAGCCTGAGTGAGTTTCTGCTGGACGGTATGGGGGGGAAATGTGCCGCTGTGCTTCCTCTCACTTGGCAGGAGTGATGTTATACCTCCACCGCTCTCTGTCCCAACGACTTTGGTTTGTCTGATTGTAACTGGGCCACTGGAAGGTCGTGGACTTACACGGCACACAGTTTCACCCAGTGCTGTACTGACGTTTTAGGCCCGGCATCACCAAATGGCAGACCACCGTCACTTATCATCTTTAAGATCAGGCTACAGTTGTTCCGTGGATTTTGTCTGCCTGCACTGCTTCCGTTTCTTCTTGTAATCCAAGACGGACTCCGTGATGTTGAGATTAGGGTTCTGTGGAGGCTGTACCGTCTATTACAACATAGATCTTCATGACTTTTGCTGTATGTTTGGGGTCATTGTCACGTCATTAACATCTCAGTAGTACTGATAATGAGCTCATCACTCTTTCAGTCCGTTCTTTTAGGTTGTTGTTCCCATTTTGGTTCCTTATCGAATCTCCTTTTTTTAGAATATTACGCAAACAAATGTGATGCAAATCCGTGAAACTGGTAGGCACCAAAATAACTGAACGCTAAACCAGCTGTGGGAGGAAGGAAGAGAGATGAGTCGACACTGTAAATGTCATCACTCTTCATACTTCAAAACTGATGACTAAGTTTCCAAAGAGGGCAGCATTCACAGACAACAGGACTTTACTACGTAAGACACCAGGAAAGACATCAGCGGCTTTGAAAACGCTTTTTAAAGAGGTCCCTAATGGGATGCCCGTGTTGCTCTGTTTCTGCTGAATGTGAAAGTGATGCATTAGTCACAGGAGATAGATAAGTTGATCTTGTGTGGCCTTGGTTGTTGTTTTAGAGTCGGACTTTGTTCTCAAGCAGTCGAACAGGTAAAAGCCGTACGTAGCGGTCTGCTGCTATGGATTACAGCTCAACTGAATCAGGCTCTTCATGTCCACATTATGCTGGATGTGATATGAATCTGAATATTTGGGTCCCAGATGGTTCCATACTGAACAGTGTGTGTGTGTGTGCCCCGAGGCTTTCTTTGCTCCCTCTGAAGCCTCTCCGCAACATCAGCCTCAAACTATACATACACAGACACGCAGCTGTGCACATGAAAGTATAAACACTTACAGAAGCCCGTGAGAGGAGGAAAACGGCAAGCAAAGAGTCTTTAAACTTGTAAATTGTTTGCCTTACACATGAATCGCTAAGTTTCCCCAAAGCCTCCCAGCTGTCTTGTAATCCAATCAGAAGTCAGATTGCTGTAAGGATTATCCAATCACGCTTGATTGACAACCACTTGTAATCCAATAGCGGAGTAGCTGTTGACCAAGCTTCAGTATAGAAGCACTTCCCTCTCTGTCTCACACACACACACACACGTACAGAGAGTCTCAGTCGTTGCTAGGATGGTGTGTTAGATTATTCATCAAGGCTGTTCAGCCGCTGTATCTCCAGGCACGCGGTATCTGCAGGATGCATCCCCTGCCTGTCCATCACCTTTACTCCTTCAGGACAAGCAGAAGATACACACCGGCCGACTCCATAAGCAAAGAACGGCCCAGTGGAACGCTAGCGGTGCAAACATATCAACAGTGCATCAGTTTATATAGCATATCGGCCCAAACAATAAAAATACAGGACAGTAGACAGCCCATAGACCATCGGTTGAAAATCCCTGACACAAACTGTTGTCTGGAATCTCATAAAACTATTATGTTATATCTTATAACACTAATATCACACAGTCATTTCTGTTAAATAGTACAGGTCTCTCAATTTTTCGTTGAAATGTGGGATAACGTGAAAATTCTCACACAGGAAGTCAACTGACCAAAATTTGTGACATGCCATATTTCCCTCCAATCACATCAAGTCAGATTTTTGACTGTTAAACATTCAGTCAATCGGTTGAATGGATAGATAATTGCCCGATTGATCATTAGCTGCAGCCATGACAATGAGGCACAGATGCATCTAATTGCCAACTAGACTGCAGCTCCGTGTATCACAGTTCTTGCTATCCAAATGTACTGGAGGATGTAGCGGAGTAATAAAGATGAATATGTCACACAGTCTGCCAGCTGAAACCAGCGGAGGTATTTTTATGGGGAAGTGTCTGAGAGAGAGATGAAACAATCTGATCTCAAAATGCCCCGCAAGCTCTTCATGTCACGTATATACATTTATCATTGATTCCATAACTGTGTAGCAACAGGGGTTTTATGAGGTCTGTGGCAGACAGAAAATAAAACCATTACTTTCGTTAACGCTGTTTTGTCTGTTTATTGGAGACGGCAGGGAAACTTCAGCGGTTTTCTCCACGGACACACGGCCGCACGTCATTAATGTGGTCCAGTAAACTTTGGTTGGTGGACGCGGCTTCAGTGATGACATTCGTGAGGACTTAAGGGTTACTGCCAACAGCAAAAGAGAAACAGAGATTTCCACTAAATGCCAGAGTTTGGGCTGGAGTTCACTATATGTTCAACTTTTTAAAGTCACCTGCAGCGACTCTGTATGCAAATGAGCTGAAAGATGCGCCGGTTAACTACTTGTGTACATCCCTGATCTCTCTCGCTGATGGTTTCAGGCAAGGAGAGTATGTCAAAAAGTGGACACGGTGTGGAAAAAATGACTTTTGGACTATTTTGTGTCTCGTCGCCGCTCTTTTGCCTTCGTTAGCATCGCCATCTTTGTTTACAGTATTCAGTCCAATTTGAAGGATTAAGGCCCCCACTTTACCTCCTGGTACATACACCATAGCGTATAATCCTGCATCATGACGTAACGTGTGAGAGCTAAATTCTATGTGGAAGTGTGTGCACAATGAAGCTTCCAGATAAACCTGGCTCGGAGCAAGAGCGGAGCGCCAGAGAGAGCGGAGCGCTTAATCTGTCGCCACGAGGGCCTCGGAGTCGTGTAAAGTTGGTGGACTAATCACATCACCCTCAGATTTAGTACTTCAAACACACTCGCACGCTCGCACGGTGAAATTTTTCTCCACTTTATATACTTTTGGCACGTAAAGTCTGCGCTGCGAAATGAGGATCCACTTAATGTGTGAGATCCTTGAATTATGTCTCCCAATCTCTCAAATAAACTCCACTCGATTAGACTTAGTCTCTTATGAGTAAATTATCCTGCGTTTTTTTGACTATATAAATCATTTTTCAGGCTTTTACACTTTTAGTGGTTTATATGATCTTGGACTGTTATAATTTCATTTTCATATTAGGATCATTTCCTTCTTTTCCACACGAACTGCAAACGTGCTGATTTAATTTGCTTTCGCAACATATAAAGAAAACTTTATTAAAGTTTTTTAATTGGGAAAGATGTTTCAAGATGTTCAGGCGTCGGAGCCACGGTGGGAATGCGTATTTCAATTAATTGGACATGGATTCTCCCCATTGTTAAGAGGACAAAAATCAATAAGTGTTTGGGCCTCATAGTTACCCAGACCGCCCTTGAATGTGAATCGAGAGGTCGTACTCTGCACGCTGATCTGAAAGTATACCGAGACGAGCCAATAACATCAAAATCACAAAGGGTTTCTGTGTATGCTTGAAAGATTTAAAAAAAACGAAACCTCACATTAGCAAACATGAACATTAAGGGGGCTATAGCACAAAACACAAAGCTGCTGAATCGATTTGTTGTTTTTAACAAGCCGCGTCTGAAAACCTGCGTTATCTCACCGTTTAATGAGAACAAACACGTTTTGTAACTTTCACAAAAGAAGTGCAGTCACAAAAGTTATCCGGGGAGGCGACGTGCAGCGTTTCTTCCTTTCTGTGAGATGTGCAGATGTGTTATTTTATTCTGAAACCTGTTTTTGATGGAACGGATCAAAGTAATTTAATCAGTTTGTGTTCACATTTTTAGCTTGTGTTTACATTTGTGTTGAGTATTTGACATTTGTGATTGATCGAGTGATTGATTTCCTGTCATCTGTCTGGGGTGACAAGTTAGGGTTGCAGGTCATCGTGGGGAGATAAGATAGGACGATCGAACGGCGGATCATCACGTCATTCACAGGTGGATTCTCCTGATCTAATGAATGAATCTCAGCATGTAAGTCGCAGTAAATCGAGTGTTTTTAGTCCGTCAGGAGCGAACAGATCTGGTGTATCTGATCAGATGTGGATAGAGCGTGGAAAGCTCAAAAATATACAATGCACACATTTCAAAGAAGTAAGAATAAGATTTACGACAAGATCGAGTGGGAAGATAAGGAGGACTGATCATTTCAACTCAAGTGGATTATCTCACATTTCTGTCCCATTTAGTACAAAACACTCTAATTACTACATTCACCGTCTAACAAAACTTGGCACTTAAAGTGATTTGCTGTATAATTTCTTGCTTTAGATGTTTTTATATTTATATATGAATGATGTGAATAGCTCACCATTCGCGATCTCGAAGCCTGGACACTAACTCAGACTCTGGCTCAATATTTCCCAGCAGTCAGTGACTAATGAGACAAGAACTGAGGTCAGGACCTGACAAATGTTTGAGCCATCCGCACGGAGTGAGGTCTAAAATATGAATGATAAAAATACTGAAAATGATGATGATGGCTGCCAAATAAACCAAACAAGAAGTTGCTGCTTGGGTGCAAAATACAAACGGCTGATGCTCTTTGGATCCTGGATCACAGACAGGCGGTCTTAACAAATCACACCTAGGAACATTTAACACACCAAATCAAGTGTGTAGAAATTGGAAATTCTGATTATATACAAACATAACTATACTATTTAAATTGTAAATTGATATTTTTCTCAGTGTGTTTCAACCAGTGTGTAAATTAAAATTGTAAAATGTTGACTTGTTGTCTTGCTTGTTGATCCAAATTCTATTATTTGGGCATTGATGTCACCCAAAATCCATTAACTACTGATCTGATAATTTTCAAAAATTGGTTCCATTCCCTTCCCTGCAGGCTCTCCATTATGGAGCATTATCATAATCTCATGCTAATATCCCATCCTGCTTGTTTGATTGTGTTTTTGTTGTTGATATTCCTGCCTGCAGAGTGAAGGGGGGGGAGGTGTGGCTCAGGGTCAGCGTGATCACCTAGTGATTGGAGGGTTGCCGGATCAACGGTTACGTCTCCACCGGTTTCCAACCGTGGCCGTTTACGCCTCACACAACCCCAATAAAACCAAGGCAAAATAATTTGTGTGTGATGTTTGAAACAAATCGGGGATTGTCACTCAGGAGAGGACGCAAAGTGGCAGAAAAGCAACAAGTCTGAGCATCCTAAGAACGATAAAACATCATTTTCTTTTGTTCTTATTTACATCCCAGCCAGGCTGCAGTCGAGCTTTCATAGTAGCAAAATTTGAGGTTGAAGCAAACAGAAATGCACCCAGTGAGACACACCAGTCATCAGTGAGGGGGTGTTTGGTAATCTTCCACCTTTTTAGGAGCGGACCATAAACCGGGTCTGTTTTCACTCAAAGGAAATCAGAGTTGGGTTAATGTTTTTGCAAATTAAAGTACTGGGTTTAAAGTGAACCCTCAAATGAAAAAAATGTAATTAAGAAACCTGACCTGAAATAAAAACAGACATTTTTTGACATCAGGTCCTCTGTAGGCTGTGAATAACAAGTTCCCGCCCACTTCATACAGCAAAGAACCAGGAGTTGAGATGTAAAAGTAGTAGGGAGGCTTTTAATGTCTGGCTTTTGTGTTTCTTCCCATCACTGTGGCTGCCTATGCTTACAGACCTGGGCCCGGCCGTGAACACCTTGAAGGCAGCACTAGCCCAATTTATATGATTCGCTGTGTGGAGATTACAAAGACACACAAAAGATGCAGAATTCCTTTTTTTTTTTTGTTCCAACTTCAAGTGGGAGGAAATCAGTCAGAGCACACAGACAAAACAGAACAGGAGATTAATGTGACAGCCAACATCTTCACTTTGGCCTTTTTATATTTTTAAATCTTATTAGCGAACAGTGATAAGTGACATCAAAACATTCTTACACATATTCATACAGTACATACATGCATAGAAAATACATGAAATAACACAACACAGAATACACAGAGAGGGTGATGAAGCCAAATGATGGCTTGTGTGTGTGTGTGTGTGTGTACACTATGAGGGATTAAGTTGGCAATTGACACGGTGGTTGTGTAACTTCTTATTGTCATTATTGTCTCTGATACGGTAATAATAATAATAATGATTATTATTATTATAAATGTGTGGGTGGTGTTGGTGAGTGCCGTGTGTTCTAACGGTTGGATGTCCAACACTTGATGAGTTAATGGAATTGGCCGATGTTGTTCAGGTGCAGATATTCTCTCGCCACCCATGATTTTGTGTGATTTTGTGCGATTTTGTGGCGAATCTGATCATAAACTGGCCGACGTGAGCAGATGATACCATTGACATCATGCCGACCCAGGGAGACCCTCATGGCCTTGTGGATGCAGAGGGTATAATTTGGCCTTCATGTGTCAACCAAAATATCTTTCAGTCATTTGCACAGGGGTACACACACACACACACACACACATTTACATGGTGGCTATTCCTGGCACGGTCTGTTTAAGTAGTACTTCTTATTTGTAATTCAAGTCCAAATCAGTGCCAGCGGTGACATAACAGCCAACGATCTGCAGTTTTGATAGACAGAGAGAGACGATCATTACTGCCACGATATCGACTGAGGCCAGGATCGAGGCGGACCAGAGGGGGGAGAGTCAGAGCGAAGGCAGGAGAGCAAGACTGAACAAGAACTGACAGCAATCGCCAAAGACTGATGTGTACAATCGTTACCGAGAGAGAGAGGCAGACAGACAGACAGAGGGCATGGGAATGAGGTGGAGAAAAGGAGAGGGAAAAAAAACAGACACGGACATGGATCAGAGCGGTCTTAAAAGGGAAGATAAACGCGGAATCTGTAACCTGGCAACAGCGACTAAAAAGACTGAAAGGAGCTAACAAGGACAGCGTTCAGAAACCTGCGGTGGTTTGCGTGTGCAGGCCGTGTGGAGCTGTGCGGCGTTACCATGTGGGTGTTGTAACCATTTTCTCTCATATAAACAACATATTACCTTTGGTTATTGTCACAGATTCACCACTAATCAGCTGTTGAAGCTCGGTGGCACATCGCGTCTCCCGGTGACCGTGTATCCATGCACCGTGCACTTGACGGCATCGGCGTTGCTTCCCATAGGATCAAACGGGGAAGAATCGGCCGAGCACACGTTTACAGCAGCAGGCAGCCTGGGGAAGGTGGTCTTGACTTTGGCTTCAATCAGGGTTTTTGTCTGTGTCACCAGGTACTTCTGCTGTGACAGACAGAAGGAGAGAAACGGAAAGAGATGGGGAGAGGGGAGAGAGAGAGCGATTATAGTTCACTTACCAGAAAGATTTTCAACAGGAAAGCACCAACACCAACTCATGCAGAGATGGACACACACACACACACACACACACACACACACACAGACAACGTCTCTTGGATGAACACGTGTCTCATCTTGTCCCGCTTGTGTTTGTAATGTGATTTGCTCAGTGTTACTACATTTTATGTTATCAGCTCTAGACAAAGCAGTTTGTGTGACACACCCGCACACACACACACACACACACCACCATGAGTGTTCTGCAATTAAATATTTAAGAACAGGGCCCTGAGGCCTCTCAGAATAGATGGATCAATGAAAAAGCCTGAACACAAAGTCATAAATAGTGGATTTTTAGAATGTTACTTGGAGATTGGAGGTGCTGGGGGCCATTCATTGGTTAAAGCTCATAATTTTCCGCTCGGTATTTATACATGCACGCACGTACATCACTTCTCAACAGCGCCTTCGCGAAGCTGAGTTTCTAAAGCTAATAAAGAGCGGGTCGATCCGGGTGTGTTCCAGTCTGTGCTGCATGTTTCCTCGAAGGACAGCAGATGGGATTGTGCCCGCCTCGGTGAATGAAACTACATAAAGTTGTGTTTGGTTAAGCTGTTCAATTGTTGTCACCGATCTTTTCAGTCCTCTCTCTCTCTCTCTCTCTCTCTCTGACCGCCAGCTGTGCCTCCAACAGCCCTTGACCCTGTAATAACGCTGCATTCATGTGCACGTGCCTGATGAAAAAGTGATTTCTTCCAGGGAATTCTGAGATGCCTGCAACAGTAGACGCAATCACTGTGTCATCTGTGTGCACAGTGCACAAAGTTTTCGTAGGCTGGTCGTGATCCGAGGCCGAAGATTACGCAACTACATGTGGAAATTGTTTTCATTTTATCCACAGAAATTTGGACTGCAAACCATTCTACAAAAAGACCCAAAAACTATTCCAATCCTCTCTTGGATAGGAACTTCCTATGAATAATATCAGCATAGTACCATCATTTTTGCACGTCTATGTTCAGACATAAAGGGACTGAACTGTGCGAAAACAACACGTTATCTCTGAAAATCATGTCGATCGCTTACTCATCCTCCTCCTCTCTCTTCACAGACAGCAACTTTGTGCTGGGTAACGCCCAGGTCCAGTCGCTCTACCCCATCGTCTACTGCTCCGATGGGTTCTGCGAGCTCACCGGCTACGCCCGTGCCGAGCTGATGCAAAAGAGCTGCGCTTGTCACTTCCTTTACGGCCCCGAAACAAGTGACCGGTTGACGGCTCAGATCCAAGGAGCCCTGGATGAACGGAGAGAGTTCAAGACGGAGCTGGTCTTCTACAAGAAGGAAGGTGAGAGTGACATCACTGCCATACAGACAAACACACCTGTCGACCATGTTATCTGGAGACTTGGAAGCGGTGGATCTACGTGTATTTGTTTTAGCTCAGTTTACTCTTCTCCCTCCCTCTGTGTACCCCAGAAGTGGATCTCATTGTTTAAAGACTGCTGCATGCACATCTCCTAATCTACTGACAACCTGATGGTGATTAAGAACAGAACAGCGCAGATTGAAAACAGAAAAGAAAAAAATCCATTATAATGTCTAACAAGTGAACAGAACACGGGAGAAAATGTGGTACGCACGCTACGTGCTAGTTTCGATTGTTGCGGGTCTAGTTTGTCATCTTGTCACTTTCAATCGAATGTATACTCAAGAGTCCTTTTGGTTTCGTCCTCTTCCATCCTCATAAAAGAATCAATGAAGACATGGATAGCAAAACTGGATCGATTGACAGCATGATTGTATAAATGAAACAATGGCTCTATTGTGAGATTTTCTATTCTTGGAGGGTTAGAAAACGGCTACGTGTGTCAAAAAGCAAGGTCATTTGATCATGGTAGTTTGAGTTTTCACCTTAATGAATGTGTGGTTGAATGTGAGTGTGTTGATCAAAGTATTGAGAGGAGAGAGAGGAGGAGGAGGAGGAGGAGGAGGAGAAGAAGCGGCCGTTACAGATCAACAGAAGGACAAAACCTTTATTGATACACAGCTTGTAGTTTTAACTCAATGCTGTGATTTACAACGAGAGAGGCAGCAGGACAGGTGAGAGAGGAGGAGGAGAGGGAGCGAGGGCCTAATCCACAATTAATAAAAAAGGAGAGAGAGTGACATATGTATAAAAGACCGGAGACATGTGCACATCTGCTGCTCTGAGATACGGCCAGCGAAACAAAACCCAGCGGGGGGTCGTAGGCTGCTAAACATCAATACACAAATTGCAAATAGAAGTTATTTTACACCTTATCAGCCCTCCGTAAGCACACATTAGCATTTCAACAGTTCTCCAGGGTACACAATTTACATCCAGTGTCTCCGCTCATATCAGCACAGCCCTTCTTTCAGCAGGATTTACGACAGTACAATAAATTGAGAGGTAGCCCTTTAAATTACGTTTATGGCAGCACAGAAAATAAGTAATAAGAGAAATGTAATGAAAAGTAATTACGTTATGATAAATAGTTGTTACCGGGGAGACCTTTTATATGCTAATAACACTGACTGATCTTTGGTTAAAGCAGAGGGGCTGTTTATTCTCCTAATAGCATAACAACTGGTAGTCTCCAGGCAGTGTAACAGTAATGATTGTGACATTTCCACGTTTTTGTTTATTTCTGTCAAACTTTCAAAAACGTTTCAGACGCAAGAGAGAAGCTGTGATAAAAATTCACTACTTTATCTTCACTTATTGAAATCAACTATTTCAACATGCGGCCATGAATGCTACACCACTTACGCGAGCCACAGAAGGACGGTTTGGTGTGAGCGACACGCACATTACAGATTCGTACTCTAGAGGCACTTGACAATATAATGGAAACGAGGACAAACTGTTGTATCGGTCAAGGTAGCCTAATAATGTTCGAATGAAATGTTAATGTGCACAGCTGTTATAAATTATTTATATATAACTGCTTATTACATTACAGTACTGAGAATTTTAAAGCACTTGCCACAACACTTTGTATATAAATCAAATAATGTGCATTGGGCCCATTATAGAGCCCTGTTGGACCCCACATTGAATATTCATGCAGTAAAAATGCACCCTTTGCCAAATATAAACAGCTGTGAGCCTTACTGTCTATATTAAAATATTTAAACTATCCAACTACTTAGAAAAAACATCTACTTCATGTATGGGGAGAGTGTTTTTTTATATGTTGAAATAAAAAAATACCAAGTTTTTAACAGTTATTCTGATGAAATAGACTGTAATCGGCTCTGCGTATTTCGCCCACCGTCCACGTCTTCATGTTTGCCAGGTCAAACAAGGACAAATCCAGCCTCAATATGGCCAACGTCTTTGTTGACCCAAACCTCCGACTTGTTAAAATGCATTGTTTACATGCATGCATCCCCCGCGTGGGATTAATCCTCAGATTTGCAGGAAACAATATGCACCAGAACAATGAAGCACAGACACCAGCTGAGTAACAGGAGACCAGAACAGCTTGTTTCAGCCTGATTTACCTATGCAGTGTGCAGCTGGAGCTTAGCTGCACTGCACTGACACTGTTGTTCGTGGAAAACTCTTCAGCACCAGGCTAGTTACAGTTCCACGTGTCATCCATTTATTCATCAAACTGCACCAGAGTACAACTTTTGATTTGTGCGGACTGAAGTAAGTGGATCCTAACCCATTGTACAGGTTTACTGTTCCCTTTGATTTTACACTTAGTGCACCAGTGTATTAGCAGAGGAAAATTTGAGAGTAACAAATGTGTGTTTTGCTATTTTCACCATTGTCAGGCCTTGGCTTTCTGTTTTACAGTAACTATGAAAGACTCAGTCTGATGACCGTCAACAGTGTGGAAGATTTGTGTTGAACCTGTTGTTTCTTTGTCCACAGATTGTTTTTTTGACACATTTGTTCTCCTGAAAAACAATATTGCCTGGCTGCAGGGATGGTCTGATCATGACAAACTTTTATCTCTTAAACTGTTCACCTTCAAGAATAACAAAGGAATTTGTGAGTTTTGAATAGGAGGCGGTTTGCCACATTCAAACATAAGACAGCATCTGAAATCCCTGTCTCTGTGTGTGTGTGTGTGTGTGTGTAATGCTATATTCTTGGCTGGAAACTCTGCATGCATTATGTTTCTGTTTCTGTTTGCTCCAGGTACACAGTTCTGGTGTCTTCTGGACATTGTGCCAATTAAGAATGAAAAAGGTGAAGTTGTTCTCTTCTTGGTGTCCCACAAGGACATCACAGACAAGAAGAAGGACCAAGACCCTGAGCAAGGACCTGAAACAGGTCAGTTTTTTTTTTTAATTGTGTCCTAATCCTTGTCACGTTTTATGATCGAAGTTTTGCCGCCTTCGTGTCGGTAGTTGTGACTCCAGCTGTTGGGTTTTGCTCTTTGTCACGTTTGGCACTGGAGTAAAATATAGTTATTTAGAGCATCAGTTTAGCTCGACGTCCAGAGGACCTACAGGTCTGTAGAGGTAATAAATGCTGTGTGATTCAGCCTGGGTTGAGCTTGAGGTTCAGTTTATTTGACAGCAATGCTACATCTCCGCTTATACAACACAATAAAGCCATCGACTTGTTTCCCCTGCGGTCGTCGACATTTAATGCATGAGTCACTATCATATAAGTGGATGGAAGGGGATGGAGGCACAGAGAAACTAGAACATATTTGAAATTGTAGTGATTAATGTACCAGGTGGATGAATACTCAAATACTTTTTTGAGGGGAAAAAAAACTACATATGCAAAAGCACAAAATCACATCGTGCGTCTGATGGCCCTTAAATCATGCAGAAAGATAATAAACTGCATGCTTTGATCTATCTAAGTAAATATAAGTATAATATCTTGTGCGCCTCGCACCGTGTGTGTGTTTCCGCCGTGTCAGCAGCATAAGGAGGATATCTCACTTCACTGGCTGCTTTTTCGACATGATGAAAACAGCTCTGCCATCTTGGCATTTTTAGATGATTTTAATTACTTCTTACTGCTGCTGATGGCAGTTACTGGTGAATTTTGCATCTCAGCTTTAACAAACCACTGGCTGAGAAAACCAGCTTTGACGAGGTAGCCGCCCCTCTGATGGCAGCTCCTTTTCTTTGGCTCAAACGTTGGTTTACCCGAGTTAGGGTCGGGGTTTTGTCCATCTTGAGTCGTGTTGGATTTAGTCTGGACTGACTCTTCTGGCTGCCGTGTGGAGCACCTGTTACAAACCGTGCAGCCGTTCCCCCCCCCCCC
>OMNV01018521.1:3492-16655 GCA_900303265.1 Brotula barbata
CTGTCGTGTGAAACTGTGTGTCAGTCGAGGCAAACATAAAATACCTTTTAGGCTGCACTCCGTGTGTGTGTGTGTGTGTGCATGCGTGTGTGTGGCCACTCTTGTGTGTTCATTTATCACATTGTTCTGAAGTTGTGTGTGGTGCACAGGCAGGGTTAGTGTACAGTTTATCATGTTTGTTGCTGTGATTACAGGCAGCACTCTGTTGTGTTTGTAGGAGTGTACATACCGTTGTGTGCGCACCCGAAGCTGCCGTGCATGTGTTTGTTCGAGTGGGCCAAGGGTGAGGTCCCCAGTCTGCGGACACTGATTCTGTGAGACAGAGATTGGCGAGGTCCCGGCAGCGATGTGACCACACTGACACCGGAGAATGCGGTAAACGGGCGCTAGAGGACACTGATGAATCGGCACGGCGAGGAATCGAACGCAGGCCTAATCAGCACATGGATCCCCTTGCAGCAACATTTTTCAGTTTTGTCTTGGCTTATCAGCTGCAGCCCGTCAGCTGTGTCAGGTCCCATCGGTACAGCCCCTCTGTCACTCACGCCCTGCTGTGATTAGGTGCATTACAGATTATCAAGATGTGGCTGTGATTTCTGCTGCAGCTAAAGTGTGTAAACACGCGTCTAAGTTCAGTGGTGAGAGATTCAGATTCTGGCTGTTTTTCTATTTCACCTTCAAACATCAAGTTGTTTGTTTGTACTTTGCTTTTCTATCTCCTCAGGATCTGTGTCACATCGGGTCGTTTAACGTCGCCTGTTTTATCACTTTACCTTGCTGCCTCTTGGGGGCACCAGGTGTCACAACAAAAAATATACACTTTCATGATGAAACCA
Source organism: Brotula barbata (assembly GCA_900303265.1). NCBI lineage: Eukaryota > Metazoa > Chordata > Actinopteri > Ophidiiformes > Ophidiidae > Brotula > Brotula barbata. The sequence goes on from OMNV01018521.1 coordinate 4,329, forward strand.
ACAAAGTATTTTGTCCATGAAATATGTGTGTATGTGTCCTCGGTTGTAAACATGCCTGGAATCAATCAAGTCCAATTCTCTGTTCTCCACTGGCACATTTTTGGTGATGTTGATGAAGTACATTGTCCATCTAAAAATAAAATAAGAAATAAAGTAAAATAAATCATCTAAGTCTGTGACTCAATGTAAGCATACTTTGCTTTGTACTGACTGTGTATACTGTGGTGGTAAGAGGGGGGTTACTATTGGAGCTAAGAGGGGGTTACTATTATGGGATAAGAGGGGGGTTAGTAGTGTGTAAGAAGAGTTTGAGGTTGAGTATGAAGCCGTTCACCAATGATTTGTGGTACAGTGATCGAGATGTAATGAAACAATCGTTTCTGTGTCAGCCGTTGACACAACAGTTTGGCCAAGTTTGGCTACAATGAAGAATCAGAAACAGAATGGCTCAGAAACTCCTGAATCAAAAAGATTTGCTTCATATCAAAACTATAACATTATAAAACCAAAAGAATTACTTTAAGGTGAGTGAAAGTTCAAAATCTAAAACCTAAAATCACAACAAGCCAAACCCCGTGTCTTGCCTTAACACTGAAAACAAAACAAAGTTTCCACATGTACCTATATAATACGAATTTTCATAAACTGCGTCTAACCTGACATTCACGAGAAAATAATGCAGGAGCCATTCGTCACTTGACAATATCATACAAGCAGCGTTCAAAAGGATGCTCCAGCTGAGCTACCACATTTTGGTAAACAAAAATATGACAAGAAAAGAGAAAAAGGTGCATTCGCCCCAAGAACAACCTGACCGTCATCCAACAGGTGACTTGTTTGGGAATGTCAACAAGTGACATGATCCTACTGCGACAGTGGAATTTCGCGTGGAAGTATGGGAGTAATTGTTCAGCAAGCTGCTGTTATCACCTGCTCCTACCATGAGATGTCAGCTATGAAAGGAAAAAAAGCAAAACTAAGGGTTATCACTTTAAACTCACTGTTAATTTCAACAACAATAAGCCATCAAGGCCAAACTTTTACACTTTGAAATGTTCGATTTTCCTAATGAGAAGTGAAGAAACAGAAAGAGAAGACAAAGTCACGAGCCGTTTCACCGTGGTCCTCTCTGAGACGCAGTCAGAGAGGGGGATCCTGAGAGGAGGAGAAGATCCCTCCTGTCCCTCCAGGCTACAGAGGGATGAAGGATGGAGAGATGGAGAGATGAAGGGATGTGTAGTTTGGTTAGAAGATGATTGTGTCAGAGCAGTGGAGGCTGAGGAAGAGGCTTGACTAATTATAGTCATCTATTACAGACACAATTAAAACCTGGCTAATTTACTGCAGCCCCGACGCTCGCACACCCAGCTGATTTATACCGACGCTCAATGACACCCAGAGGACACACACATGCACACACACATGCACAGACCTGCATAAATGCAAAGGGGGAAGACTCACTCAGGGAGACACGGAGTCGCACACATTTTTTAACTGTGTTGCAATTACGATCTTACAATCTGTTTAAAAGTTGATGAGATGAAATGAGATAATTTTCTGACTTTCATTCTACCCGTCTTCTTCTAATCTCTCTCTTTTTCAGTCACTACTTCTAATGTGTTCGTTTAGTAAGAAGTGTGTGTCCAACTCTATCTGCTGGCCCCAGCAGTGTGACCTGTGTGTAATCACTGTCACTTTGTGTCAACTACCCCTCACACAGGAAAACAGGGAAGGAGACAGAAAAGGAGTGAAGAAAGGAAAAAAGAGAGAGAGCAATATGTCAGCAATTTCCTTAGTCCTCCAATAGGTTGTCAAGGTGTTAGGTTGCTGGGGCAACCAGACTCCGCCTCCTGCCGTGATAGGTCGTGTCTGTCTACATCTGCTCCTCCCTCAAATTTATCAATTGAGGAGAACTAGGGATGGGAGGCCCGCCCAGCTGGGTGAATCTGCCAATAGAAATCTATCTCTCCCTCTCTCTGTCTCTCTCTCTATCTCTCTCTCGCTCTCAGATAACAGCCCTCAGGTGATGTGGCGCTTTAAGGGTTAAGTCGGCTGCGTGCTGGATCTCTGCAGAGGTGACAGATGCTTCCTATCCCACCCAGCACCACAGGGGAACCGGAGACACTGAGCATACCAATGAGCCTCCGTCTGACACACACACACACACACACATCCATATGCATGGGTAGAGGCATAAATATGCATATGCAAACGCAGAGAGATCACAAACAGCCAAACACAAACACAAGCAGGCGTGCACACATTCGGCCCCTTGCATATGTTCAAACGCCTGCACCGTGTACCTGCTGGGGTATATAAAAGATGTCATATTTATGATAATCATCTGCGTGTGCATCATTTGAACATCTTTCTGCTTTGTACAAGCGGTACTAAAACAAATAGACGTGCATGGCTTCCATTCCAGCAGGAGTCAGGCAGATGTGATCCTTTGTCTCGGCACATGACCTGCGATAGAGGGCCAGCGCACACAGATATACAGTAACATATACACACACACATACATGCATGCACACACACATGGACAGACACACACACACACACACACACACTTCAAGCATATGGTCCAAACACAGGCAGACACACACACATGCTATAAAAGTGACAGCTGTCTTTATGATGAAGCACTGCAAGAAGGGGAAGTGAAGGCTTAGCCACCGCGCGACATGGTGTGGAGAAGACCTGCTATTCATTTTCAGCTTAATATGTTCCAGCCCATTGGAAAAACATTGCGGCATATAATGTAAGCAATTTCATATGCGCACACCGCTCCTCACAGCTTTCTGTCTGAAGCGCCTGGCAAAATGAAGAGACCAGATTTAGCTGATGGTTGACTGACTTCAAAAATAACACAGCCTCTGTGTGTGTGCGTTTGTGTGCGTGCGCGTCTGCTTGATTTTGTATGTATGTCTCTACAAATGGGTATGCATTTGAGTTGTATGTGGATGTGTATGTGTGTGCATGTATTTGAGTCTACGTGTGTGTGTGTGTGCGTTTTAATTCGGTGCACATCGTTATGCATCCCTGCACATTTACTCTCCATCACGGCGCGGCTTGATTGTGGTGTTTATCTACCAAAGCGGCAAAGACGATCAGTGTGAGTGTCACTGGATAAATATCATCACCATCACAGATGCAAATATGTATGAACGCGCGGAACAAACATCAACTCTTGTGCATACGCACACACACAAACACAGTGCCATTTGAGAGATAAAATGACACACATTCTCACGATGGTAAACAATATATTTGTTTACACACACATTGCCATACGATGAATAAAACTATCTCTCTCTCTCTTACACACACACACACGCTCTGTGAGCCCCAGCCGGTCCCCGAGCATCTTTATATGGGTAAATAAATGGTGTGCTTGGCAGTGGGTAAATGCATGTGCTCGCAGCCTGCGGGCCCAGATGGCAGCCCAGTCGTTTGCTTTACCTTGTTTTGTTTAATTACTACAATCAACTCTCTATTTCTTCAATTAATCACCACCAACCTGTTCCATTAGTCTCTCTCCCTCTCTCTCTCTTCTTCTCTCTCAAACACACACAAATAAACCTCTGCCTCTGTTTTGTGTATACATCAACAATAGAAACATATTAGAAACAATAACAGAAGCCATAATGAGCGGAGTTAATGTCAAAGCCACACACACACACACACACACACACACCACACAAAGAATCTGTTCTATGAACAAATCAACAACAGAAATATATCAACAATAACAGAAAGCAGAATAAGGGGAGTTAATGTAAAAGCCACATACACACACACCAATCTGTTCCATTAGTGTCTCTATCTCACTTACTCACACACAAACACATGCACACACACACACACTAATCTGTTCCATTAAGTGTCTCTCTCTCTCTCTCTCTCTCTTACATGCATGCACGCGCCCACGCACACACACACACACGTTTGTCTTTCTGTCTTTCTGCCTGTCTCTCTCTCTCTCCCTCTTGTACATTGAAAACTCAAACACAGGAAGAAAAAAAAATATATATATAGATATATAAAAATAAACAACACAAAATCTTTAAATATGGGGGAAAATAGAGAAAGTAATGAGAAAGTTGCTGTTACTGTGCAACATACACAGATTACCTCTCTCTGTATGTGTGCCAACCTGTTCCATTTGTCTCTCTCTCTTTCTCTCATTCTCTTTCACACACAAGCACACAAAGACACATGTTCAAACCTCAGCCTCAGTCATGTTCACACACCAACAATAGAAACAAAATGAATATATTAAGATACTAAGAAACATCAATGAGTGCATTAATGTAAATGACTGACAAACACACACACACACACACACAGCTGTGACCCCTGACAACTTATTAGAATTTTAAACGATGAACCTGACCAGAGAAGGATGATGACATGAAGAAGAGGATGAAGAGGATGAAGAGGGTGGGGGTTGGGGCATCAAGCCTGCGTGGAGGTGGGTGACAGCGACCGGGCACGGGAGAATAACGGGGCGGAAAGCACTTCATTACGTCCTTTTATTCCGTTATAATCACCACGCGGCCATCACTCCTCGGCGACACCGGGCTCAGGCACTGACACCAGGATTGATGCGCCGGAAACACGGGGCTCCTGCAACACAATAAACAACACCATTAAGCAACGTGGCCCCGGCGACGCAGTAAACAGTTGATATTAATTATAGTCCGCCCTGAGCGCCGCGTTACATTTAATCCGCTCCAATATGATGACGGCCAAGGAGAGCGTCAATTATGCTTTTATGTGGAGATGATCACGGATGCAGCTTTAGCAGCTTGTAATGGAATTAGATGGAATCAATTTGAAACACGCACACACAGACACACACACAGTGATGACAGATGAATTAACACACTGGACCAAGTGGGTTTTCGATTAATTATTATACAAAAAAGTGGATTTAATGCTAAAAACACATTTGCAACCTTTGCCCGGTTATGGCATTTGCGTGTGTGAGAGGGAGAGAGACCAAGAGAGAGAGAGTGAGTGACAGAGAGAGATTACATGTATGTGAACGTTACTACAATACAACAGGACTAATATTATTCCACAAATTATAGAACAGGAATTATATAATTATATAAATCATAAGACCTCTGTTACAGGAAAACTGTGAAAGAACAGGAAAAAAAGTTATCTTAGGTCGCAGTGACCTAAATGTGACATAATTCATGTCCGTGTGCAGGCAGCAAAGAGGGAACATCAATTCAACAAAACAACAAACTGCAGAAGCTTCAACTCAACACATGGACGACGTCGCAGATACTCTTGATCTTCTACTGCCATCTACTGGACAAAATGTGTTAGCCTCCACTTTAAAAAAGGGTTGTGATTGTTGCGGTTGCTGCTGGCAGGGGTGGTGGTAGTAATAGTAGTTGTTTGGTAAATAAGTAAGTAATGATTTTGACAATTACTACTACCAGCAACAACAACAAGCAGCAGCAACAGTAGAATGATCATCATTGTTGCTTGTGTTTTACTAAGAACAAAATCCATTTTTATATTAATTTCGTTTCAAATTGTTCTGGTGAAGGCAGCTTTTTTTTCTGGATTTTTGCGTATGATGCATGTTGATAAGAGAAACAGCTCATAACACAGACAGAAAGCAAATCAAACCATTACACCACAGCAGCTTTTCTTCACTCCAACTTTGCGTTGATGGTTCTCAAACTGCAGTTCTAAGGGTTTGTGGCAGAGGCCAGTTTACTTTGAATATAAACTCTCTACAGTTTCTTCATTCCTGACTGAGAGGAATCAACATGTGTAAACACGGATCATCCGCATGCAGAGGGAACCACATATCAAAGCCAGCATAGGCGTGCTACACTGACTAAACTTCAAATAAGTAGGAATGACTGTTGTCCAAATATCTTTGGGATGAATATTACTGCCTTCTGCAGCTCATTACGATCCAACGTTTGATTTGAGCAGACGCAAGGCTTCAAGCGCTCCTGCTCCAAAGCTAATAGCAGACGTCGCCTGCCATGATTTACATGCTAACCTCCCCGCTAAGCTCCGGGCAAAGGTGTTTTCTGTGCTCTGTATGCACTTTGGCCTCATGGAAAGTACATGGAAAGAAATATGGGAGGAGGATTGACCCAGTCCAAATCCAAGTATGTACATTTCTCTTGAAATATTTGGGATACATTAAAAGTGGTTTATAGAACACACGGTAACATAACTCCATTAAAAAGCATTAATGATTAGCAAATGTTTACCCAAGATACCACAGAGGATTTAAGAAAATCATATAAGGCAAACTCTGCCCTGCAATGTCCTTAAATAATCTTTATTACCACGCAGTGATATCAACACTAAACCATGCCAGGATTTTGGGTTGCTCCATCTTCAAAGTGAGCGTGTCCATACTCAGTTGGATTGAATTCCAGGGAGGAATCTCGTGTTTGCTTGTGTTATAAACAAACTGTAAAACGATCAGGCGCTAGATGAAGCTCGGGTCCGTGTGGGAAACACGATCTCACAAAATATGAACAACATCTGTAAATATTAGGATGCTGGAGGCGACGGAAATGTCCACGTCAAACAGTTTTTCTGTATCCCGATGCAATGAGAACGACATCTCACATGGTGAACTTTGGTCTAATTCCTGTGTTGTCTTTATCATTTCAAAGATGTAAAATGTCTTTTGAGTGTTAAATGAGACCGAACGTTACTGTTAGTGCCAACATTTTATCACTTTATGTACAATGGCCACTTTAAGAAGCTACAACACACTGTAGCCTTGACCTACATGTTCAGTGGCCCGCCTTCTTCTCTTTCTCTCACACACACACACACACACACACACACACACACTTAAAACCTTTTGCCTTTAGCCTTGTTAAACTCAGGATATGAGCCCTGAGTGAGAGCAATAAAACCACTCCAATAAAAAGTTCCTGTTTCTAGTGCTCCTGCAGCTCGCTCGCTCCTTTTCTCTATCTACTTATCTATCTATCTTTCCGAATATGCGTATGTATGGACAGCTTTCGGTTTTGGATACACCTGTCCTGGCTTATTGTCCTTTTTCATTCTATACTATGGGATAGAATGATCTCGGCCTATACATTATCACAGTCACTGCATTGCCTCGTAAACTGGCTTGAATTTACTGACATAATCCATATTGTGAGGGCATGACAGGAAATGATAAACATTTGTCCTTTCAGTGACCACAGTGTAAATCTGATCCACATGAGGAGACGGTAACCGTACACTTTCAGGGCTCGCTTACATGCAAATCATTTAGGCCAAGCTTTTATCCAGGATGACAGTTTGCTCAAAGACACTCCAGAAGGATGCATAGCTGGGTCTTAGGGTTATCTGTAAGTTGGCGTACACTTTAGAAAGATTCTCATTACTGGAACATTTATCACTATATGGGGATATTATATGACATGACTTTGATTATATATTAGAAATATGAAGTATGAGAATATATTGATATAGACGTACACTCACCATGTATTATTGATACACAAAATCCATTTTATTAAAGAAATATTAGTGTAAACTGATATGGAAAAATAAAACATCAATTGGATTAGATTAGGTTATTAATCCTTTGCAGGAAATTATTTTGCCACAGTGGCAACGGTATCACAAAGAGAGACAGGAGAGTATATAGGACGTTATATAGACATTAGAACTCTTACATTCAATACAGTAGGTTTGGTTGTTCATACAGGTGACTATAGATTGATGGTACAGCATGTATTTACCCGCAGATATTCAACACACACCTTCATCTATATTTCCTGTATATTCAAGACTATGTGACACTGACAAATATAAATACTGTGTACAAATGTAAGTTGTGCTGAGTAATCACACCATTTGCGTACGTATACATACGTACGTAAATAATTTCAAGTCCAAGGTTATTTAAGAGGTTGTTTTTTTTAGGAAAAACACTGTAACTCGAACCCATCAACATAGGCTGTCGTTGTGTGTTTCCGTCACTAGATGGCAGACTTGAATGATAGTTTTTGCAGGACGCCAGGGGCGCGCCTGGAGCTCCGTCTGTGCGCGTCTCCGCGGCTTGCCTGCTTGGATATTCCGCCTCTGTGCGTCGTCGCGCAGCCGTGCCGCGTCCGGGTGAAGAGTTCACGGTGCGGGCTCGTCGGCGGATGATGCGGGGCCCATGTCAAAGTCTAATGAGATTTTACAGAGCGGGGAGCGCTTCATTGTTCTATGAGTGGAACCAGTATGGGTACCCAAAGAAAGCACGGCGATAAACAAAAGTAAGGGAATATTTCCATTTATAGCTCTCAGAAACACATAGCCTTAACTTAACCAGGTTATGGTTATATTTTTACATTATATCTTCAATATCTATCTATATATGTATATATATTTTTCTATATGTACAGTGTATGCACATGAGCCATTAACTGCAGCGCTTTTTGTTCATTCAGACGCTTGATATTAGATTTCAAAGGTCTATACGCAACTATGATCAAATACACGCACTCAACATAGCGTACATAGTGACACACACGCACATCAAATGAAATGATCACATTTGTGCAGATTCTCTGCAAAAATTCAATATTCAGTGTACCTGTTCCCTGTTGCTTCCCAAGAGAAAGCTCGAATCACACACACACACACACACACACACACACACACACACACACTAGGTTTGCTTTGCAGTGTCCTTCGGTGTGAAGATGCACTTGAATGATAATGGCCAGCAGAGAGCACTCTGTGTAATCATAATGACCTATCTGCTGTGAGTTATATCACATTTGAGAGGATTTGTCCATATGAATCATGTTTGTGCGTTTTATACATACATTTGGAATGATGTACTGTTTGCATTGCATCACACACATTTTGGGGGGGGGACGCAGAAAAACCAGGCCAAATTGCCTCAGATAAAAACTGGTTGAGTGTTGCACTGCTCATCGCGTCTGTAATTTACTCTGCATTTTAAACAATATTTTGGCTGGAATCAGATGCAAAACTGTAGAACTGATTCTAATGTAAACACACACCTTCTGACTGCTTGTAGAGTCAAATAAGGGATTATTTTTAAATATTTAAAGGAATTAGTGTTCTGTGTAATTAGAACGATTTTGTTAATTTCTGTGGGAAGATCAAAATATTTGTTATACTGTACATAAGATTAGATCACAATATTTGTTATATTGTACATAAGATTAGATACAGATGTTTCTCAAAGTATTTAGACCTCAAATTTTCTGCACTTTACAGAGGTTTTAATACCTTTTTTTTTTTAGGTTTGCATTTTAAAAATTTGTTAAGTCACAATATCAGGCGAAATGTTAAAAAAATGATTAACTATATAAAGTTCTATTTTAATGTAGAGAAAATGTCACTGCTCCTCTCAGCGTAATTTGATAAATCCTTTCACTATCACATCTGGTGTTTTGTCACAAATGCCTATAATTAACATTCATACAAATTTGCTCCACAATGGGCACCAACTTGCATCATTAAAGTTGAAATTGTTTTTTGTTCCCTACAGTCACAGCACATGCTTCATTTATACTCACAGGGGATGAAAAGCAAGACAGGAGGATCTTCTCAAGGTGGAGAGACAATGCTGTACCACATTTCCACCAGTAGTTGGCAGCAGAGGACTAAAGCTGTGGGTTGAGGCTTCATCCCAACGCTGAAGTCTCTCCTACTACTTGCCTCATAGCCTGCAACCCCATCATCCTCATCTGATTTTAGCACATTTTCTTGGTGCATCAACAAGTTTAGACAGTGTTCATGCATATTTTGACCAATTAATTTCTATTATTTGATAATTTAAACGTCCATGGTGGTAATTTAAAAATGTTTCTACCACTTGAAAAATTAAATGAAAAGGCAAAAAAAAAAAGAAAAAAGACATAGTTGGAATAAGGTAGACAAAGCAACATTACAGACATCATGGTTAGATGCATAATTCTTAACATTTATATTAAAGATGTATGATAAGAATGTTTACTGTCACATTTTTCGTTCATACTGAAGCCCGAATCATGCAAGAGAGGTTTGTCTTCTCTGTATGTTCCATAAACGACGTGCATGTTTACGTCAATGCATGGCCTACAGATGACCCGAGACTACTATGGTTACCATGGTGACACAGCGACACCAGGGATTAGCCTCAGCATCTATCTTAATCCATATCTAATTATGGCCTATGGAATTATAAATTGTAAACCAACTCACATTAATTTTTTTTTTTCTCACAAGAATGATTACAAATTTTTCCAAGATTTCCATGACCATGATTCCTGGTTAAAACATAGGTTGATAAAGCATACCTAACCTAATTTGATCTAATATAATATAATCTAATGTAATGTAGTTTGATCACATCTAATGTGATCTAATCTAATCCAGATTAAAGTAATGTAATCTAATGTATTCATGTATAATTTTCACAAGATTTAAGTGTTAATATAGAAGAGATGAAGATGTTCTGCTGTAGTAATTAGGGTCTTATTCTCTCTCGCGCACTCTCTCTCTCTCACGCACACAAACTGTCTGTCTGTGTGTGTGTGCGTCAACGAAGAAGAGAGCAAGAGAGCAGGAGACAGACACTGAAGGCTGCACTGCATGTGTCACCAGTCTGACCTAGACTGCACTTCCTGCTCACTAGACGCCTACAACTATAGACAAACACACACACAGACACACACACACTGGCAAGAGGGCCGACACCAAATGAAGGTGCTGACATAGACAGAGCTGATAACAGGGTTACCCTCATCATTCCCACTTACACTACGACAACGATGGGGCCTCACACACACCCACACATGTGGCAAGTCGGGCAGGCACAGGCGCACACGCACGCACACACACACACACAAACGCACACAGACACACGTCACTGTGTTATCTGTGGTCATCGTCCCCTGCCCGCGTCACACTCCTGTCCCCTTATCAGCGCCTTTCTGCCCTGAGCTGTAATGTTCAGGCTCCTGAGAGAGGAGACGGCAAGAGTGTGTGCGCGTGTGACCATATAGTAAGTGTGTGTGTGCTCAGAAAGGAGACACGGTGGGAGGAAGTGTGGAACGATAGCGTGGGTGCAGAGGGCAGCAGACAGACAGCCAGCGTGGTGATAGAGGGAGGATGGTGGTCTGATTCCTGAGGTGAAAGTGTTTCCACTGTAAAGTGCCGCGTCCCCTTCACCGTAACTCTGCTCTCATTCTGTCTGTTCTCACACACCGTACTTGTCTCTCGTTAGCTGTAGGCTCCGTTCCAACGTACAAGAAACAAGAATTAGAAGCAAACCCGTACAGGAGCAGGATCCAGGTCTACACTTTGTTTTTCAGCTGACTGCAGGAGAAAGTACACCAGTTGTTTCCTTATTTTGATTCGTCATCTTTTTATAAAACTTTCCCAGTGAATGTCCTCTTCCAAACCTAAAACAAGACCTAGTCCCGGTTGTTTCAACAAAACCTGGTTTTCTCCAATTCAAACTTTCTTCTTTCTTGTTTTGTGATGCAGCACACAACCGAAAACATGAGACCTCTTGGTTCCCGAGTGTCTCACACAGTGAATCGGGATAAAGGAACAGGAACTGAACTTGTAGTGCTAAAGAAATGCTCAATGTTGTACTTATTTCTGTTTGTTTTCTCTGACTTTAAGATGAATATTGATCACATCTCTGTGGTCTTGAGATCCTCTTACTGGATCCAGACTGTTGTGTTGAGTTGAGTGTTGTATTGTTTTAATTTCCTGTATGATCACATCTGTTTCTATAATTCTTTTCGAAACTATGACACACCTGGCTGTTTGAACGTTCTCTCCTCCTGTTTTTTCCTTTCTCCTTTACACATTAATTTTCTGTTGGGTTGGAATCATTTAGTTAGAGGCCTTTCATATTTGGGATGTGAAGTAAACTGGACGCGAGCTTTGCATCCTTCCTGCTGCAGGCTCCCTCCATCCCGTTCACCTTCCTCCTCCTCAACATCTGTCCCTTTCTCTCCCTCATCTCTCGTTCTGCAGTCATCGCCCAGATAAAGTGACATCACGGCTGATGGTATGTGTGTGTGTATGTGTAGGAGCATGTGGTTAGGGAGGCGAGCATCATGTAGCTGTACATGCCTCTGCCTCTTACTTTTTCTTCTTCACTCTCTCTCATCCTTTTTCAAACTCCAAGAGCCTCCAACCCCCATCACACACACACATGCACACACACCTCCCACCTCTCTCTGACCATTTAGTTCTAACAAGTGCTCTCATGGTTAATGAAATTTCCCTGTCTCGGCTCAAATTTCTGCGATTAATCTTACTGTCCCCTCTCCCACTTTTCATCCTCTC
>OMNV01018521.1:16731-31285 GCA_900303265.1 Brotula barbata
AGAACCAAGAATTCCTGCCTGTGCTTTCCTCTCTACTTAACAGAGGAGTACTACAGACACTGTTGGAATTTTTTTATGTGATTTTCTGAATAAAGTTGTCATAGTTTGAGAAAAATGTCTGCGAGTTACGAGAATAAGTTATAATATTTAAACAGAAAAGTTGACAGTTAAAGTCTTGCAACTATAAAGTCTCACAACGATCACATTGTAGTGTTGAGAGAGGAGTTGTAATGAAATGAGAATGAAGTCCAAGTCCACAAGTTGCAAGAATTAGTCATCATAGAGAAAATGTCAAAAAGTTTAGATAAAAAAGTTGCAATATTTTGAGAAAAAGTTCAAAAAGATATTAGAATAAAATTAAAATGTTGCAATAGTAAAGTAATAACATTTAGTTTTTTTGTCAAAATCTGATGAGTAAATCATATTTTGAGTAACACATTTTGGTTGAACACAATGATTCTCACTTTATTCTCGTGACTTTACGGCTTTTTTCTCAAAACAACAATTTCATTGTGAAAACTGTTTCCCATTCCTCCTCTTTCTCCCTATCTTGCTCCCTTCATTCTCATATGCTTGTGTGTAATCACATGCACAGATTCAGAAAAAGAAGACAGGGAGAAGGAGGAGGACGAGGAGGAGGAAGAGGAGGAGGCTTGGGCCAACATTTGCCTAAGGCTCCGCAGCCTCGATCGATGAGTGGTCTTAAGTTTATCTGATTTTTATCAGCAGAGCCGACAGGGGGGCAGGTCGATGGGCTGTGCCCGCGTCAAGTTGACCTTTTCAGGGACGACGGCGAGCGCGCTCCCCCTGGGACCCCCGTGGTCCCCTGTCACCGTCTGACTGGCACAAGTCTGTTGTGCTCAACGACAAAGTCTGCAGAGACGTCTATATCAGAGGCCGGCGTGGCTGACAGGGCCTGGCTGTTGTATTTATAAACTGTCCTTTGGCCGTGACACTTTGCCAATGATCAGCGCCTAATTTATGCAGGCAAATCTCCTCGGTGCAAAAATGAAAGCTAATAGAGTCATTAGCCGCTAATTCGAGCCGGGATACCTTGTATAAATTGGCTTACTTTGTAAAGCCCTCCCTCGATAATACCCACCCCCCCGTCTTTCCTCCTCTCTCTCTCTCTTGCTTGTCCCTCACCCAGACCAGAGCATACCATCATACACATTCTGAGCACACACACATTTTTCACCACCTAATGTTTGAAGGTGTGTGTTTGTTTAATGGCGTGTGTGGCAGATGCCTAATGTGTATGCGTGTGTGTGTTTCCACCTCCATAACCACATTACATAAAATATACATACACAGTGTAGCAGAGAAGTTACTGCTTTGTAATATGTGTGTGTGTGTTGGTGTGCGCGCCCAGCGCTGTTAGTGCTGATGTGTTATTGTGCTGGCTGATGGCTGATTATGACATTAAATGTTTATGAGCATTGATCAGCGATAGCCCCAAAGTGAGAGCCATTTCATATCCTCACCGGCCACAGCTTAACGGCATACTGATGGATGCACAAAGATCTCCAATAGGCTACCACAAGACCTGCACACGCTGCATATAAGCACACGGCCAAACATACACACGAAGACATGAATAAACACATACACCGCAATATTCAGATATTCTAATATCGTTATATATTTCTTCATTACTTTTGTGTCTTTAAATAAATGGTTTCTAAAAGAAGGAATTGTTATATTGTGACAAGCAGTCACGAGCTTGATTGTTCAATTTTATCGCATCTAACAACAAGAATGCAGAGATCTCAAACTACCGCCAAGACTTGCCATAACATCCAAAAAGTTTTTTTTCAGAAATTATGCACATATAACATATGTCTTACATATTGACACACATAGAAATTTTGTTTGGGTACTGTTTTTCCTCAGAAAATACTGCATGTATCTCTGATACACTCGTTATCTGCTTCATCTTATGAGGTAACACTGCACAAACTGCATATTGATGTGAGAAGGAAAGGAAAACAGGACGAAAAACACCTTCCAAAGCAACAATGAACATCTCTGCATTTAAATAAACCAATCACTTAATGTATAATAGCTTTTAGGGGCTTTTCTGCATCATCCATGGGTTGTGTTATGTGGATCCATAAGGGTCCATTCAAAAGACTACAGCCGGGTGAGGTCAAATGCTCCAACCTCTAAAATAAATAAATAAATCAGCAAGAAATTTGGCACACTGTCCCACCACATTTTGTATTTTCTACTAGTGTAACCTGTATCGTACAGCTGTAAAGTACACAGTACAGCCGCTACCTTCTCCGATTCAGTTAACATCGGAGTGCTCTTCCAGCGATTGGACTATTCCAGGATCCATGTCCCCTCAGACATCATAATCCAGAAGAGACCCCACATTAAAGTGGTAAAAATCCATACTTATTATTACCCAATTCAGTTACTGCCATGCAATCACACTAAAAGCTTCAACAGCAGCAGTAAGAGAGTGGGTCTTTTGTGTCCTGAGTGTGGCCTGTCAGGATGCAATTCATGTGTCCCTTGCTCTGAGAATCTCCACTGCTATTTCTGACCTGCATTTTGGGTTATATAGCCCAAATATATTGTTCAACTTACAACTATATACACACAAACCACACAAAGAATGAATGACATGTTGGTTTTTAATACAAGCCAAAAAAGCTACGATTAGGAGGACTGATCTGACTCATAGCCCAAATCCTAGACTCTCAACGTAACAAAACCAGAACTTTTTGTTTAAGTGATGTGTATTAAAACATACTTAGAAAGACACCAGAATTCACTGCAAATAAAGCTATATTTGTACATGACACCTAATATGAAAACTAGATTTTACTGTACATTTTAGATCTTATTTCAGGCTATCACATGGAACGATGCCCTAAAGCACGAGGATCATTTAAACTTTAATAAGTTATTAATAATCATATCTTTGTATATATAGAAATGCAGTAAATTCAGGCTTTAGTTATTAATTTTTTCCATATATAGACGTTAAAGCAGTCAGTGGTGAATTACTTTTGAAGTGTTGGGCAGCTCCCAGGTGGGTGTGTGAGCGTTTGTGTGTGTGTGTGTCTCCAACTGTACAAATGTACAGCAGGGCAGAGCTAAAAAGAGACTGCATCGTCAGCAAAAAAACCTTCCCGGGATGAAAAGGAAATGTAAAATAAAAGTAAAATCTTCCATTGTGACTCCTTTTATTATGGTTTCCAAGATTTCAGCGGGGTCAGACAGAAAAGGTGATAAAACCACGAGTGGCAGGAGAGCAGACATGCAGTCATAGGAGCGGACTAAATGCGGTGTCGAATTGCTGTAACTTTAAGGTTGGCTACCAAACTGGCTAGAAGAACGACTATATCAGCCTACTGCTGAGGTGAATTATGGGGCGTCTGAACAGCTTTTCCACTGGTCCGTGTTGGTGCGAAGTTAAAGCTCGAATGCCAGGTATGACATATGCACAAACACATGGAGGGAGGCGGTGCCAGGTTTTTAAGAGAAGATCCAGAATTACGGCGACTTTTCCCTGGAAGAGCTCACAGTCCTGACAGAAGGTCCAGGAAACATCCCACACACCCTGAAACAGCAGGCGGCAGATGGAAAAGACAACGTGGAGTCACAAAATCTATTTCCAGACATATTGGGAGTCACATATGGGACGAGGATCACAGACTTATCTCTTCATTACGACATTTAATCATCTATATTATTAACAATGCAAGAAACTGAAACAATTGTGTTCGGCTCAAAGTGGAAAGCACCGAAGACTGCCCAGATGTTCATTAATCTGATCGTCTAGATAACAAATCACCCCAAAAACTCAGCAAGTCGTTTTCACAGTTTACTTTTGCAGATTCCTCATTGGTGTTGAAAGGAGAAAGAGAGAGGAGGAGATTATTTGGCTGGGACATGAGTAGGAGATGATCCTTTAATCATGTGATGACTAAATCATGTTTGATCTGTGTACATGCGTCTCCATGGCGATTCAGAATCAAAAGTGGAAGGTGACAGCTCACCTCAGTCCGCCCGAGGCACGGACGCACAATCAAAGTTTTCTCCCAATTCAAAGATTGGGAGATAAATAATTAAGTTCATCAAATGACTTAATTAATTAATTCATTCATCATTCGTCACATGGCTTCATTACAGATCAATGTGGAGCTGTCCCCATCGAGAGTCGCACTGTCATCGTCCAGATTAATCAAGATGTAGCCTGCATGCCAAATGGGCCTCGGAGACATCGCTATGGTAACCAGCGTGTAACTGGGAGCAATATGGAAATGTTGGGATGAGCACTAATGAAGGTTCACATGCACTATACGTTATTTTAAACCATTGAAATATTCATTTCTCTCTTTCTTCCTTTCTGCCCAAAACTTACATAACCACAAAAAAGTACAATAAACAAACACAGGGAGTTCAACTTTCCACCTGTAATCCCACAGCAAATCAGCTAAAAAAGCAAAACGAAAAGGAAAAGTGAACAAGTGGGGGTTTGTGGCAGCTGTTGAAAAAAATGTAATTGCATGATCAAGTGCAGAGCGGAAATTTGAAAGAGGGCTCAACTTCAACTTCTCTGACTGGAACAAATGGTTTTTGGCACACGAGCCTTCGAAGTCAGCGTGCATTCCTGACTGTGGTAAGAAAATTGTTTCACTATAGAAGAATGTGAGGCAGCTGTGGACACGGAGATAACAACATCCAACAAGTCTTTTTCGAATGACAGAGCATAAAAAATAGAATACCAATAATTATAATAACAGACATCTCTTAAAGCCTGAAGCAGCTTGAGCTTCACCTTCATGTCCAATTTTCCGAGCACAAATGTCCAATCAAACTGGCGTTATAAAGAGGACGTTTTATAATACTAATACTGTTTGTCTGTACTAGATTTGGGGAATAATGCAAATAAGATACATGACAGAATCTATGTCCTCCAAGTCTACTTAACTCCTTTTTCAGTAACTTGACAGTGGTGCAGCTATTTTCAAAACAATGTGCTGTAGCTTCTCCAGTAACTTACTTTAATTTTCCACAAGTGCAGCATGGCAAAAGAAATGATTTGTATCAAAATTAGAATCTTTTTGTTTTGGTGTAACCTTAGAATTCATTAGAATAATTTGGGGTCAGCTTCAATTTATACCACTTTCATTTGCAGTATCCCCTAAAAATGATGTTGTGTTCCAACTGCCGCACTGCACTGAACCTGAGCAGATGTTTATTAACGTTTGGGCAAGAATCAAACCTCCAAAGGATGCTGTGGCATCCTCTAGAGACACAGACTCAATACTCCAATGTTTTGTTGATCCTGCAAAGGCAAAGATGCAATGAAGTCGTAAACATGGACAGGATCAATAGAAGACCACGGTACTCCACCACGGTGACACAAGTTGGTCTGTTAAGATGTTGAAATGCCTGAATTTATCTATTTACAATCCAGGTCAGGTTGGAGTGAGCACACTTTGGACCATGCACAGTGAAATTGCTTTGATAGAGCTACACCACCAACATTTGTTTGTGACTCCCAAAAAACAACTTGCTTCCCTTGTTAAATTGCTGGTTTCAAATCAGTTTAACAGCCTCTGTCATCTTTCTCTGTGCACTAAAGAAGTAAAAATACAATAACAATCTCAAAGCGCACCGCAGCCTGCAGCTGGAGCAGCGAGGAGCTACATTGATATTAATTCAGTCCCAAGAGACGAGGGAGGTGAAGGAGACCAACAGCAAGGAGCAAACTGCAAAAGTCACACAGCAGATTCAGTTGTGTGGAGCTCATTAGCGATGCTTCCAGTTGTCACGCCTGTTAGCATTTCAAAGTTACACTTCTTCCTTCCTCCTTCCTGTTGACAGAGTCGGCAGCCAAATGTGCAAAGTTTGACAGGCCTAATGTAAAATAGGTTGCCCGACGAAAACTTGAATTGGTTGGCTTTGATTGTTTGTTCTCGCTTTGCTGGACACATCAACGCCAGCAGGAGTGAAAATGTGATCCAGAGCAGGAGAGGGCCAGACGGTGAAGCTCTTCATCCAGACCGAAAGCATAAGAAACGAGGGAGAGGATGAATGTCAGACAGGACAGAGATCCATATCTGCCTCAAGCTGCTTTGGAGGTCTTTGCTGCTTCACGTGTGACTGTGCAGGCAGCTGTTTGTGCATAAATGTGTGTGCGTGTGTGTCATAATGTGGAGAAGAGAACAAAGACAGGAGGGCGAGCGAGAGAGAGAGAGATATCTTCCCTGTTTAAGTCTAAATTCCTCGTTTATTTGTTTGATTAATTTGCAAGACGGCACGCTGTAACCTGGTTCTGTCACACGCCTCCTTCACTGGGGTTTATTTTAGCAGGGCGGTAAGTGGCCCCATAATGTCACCGTAATACTGGGTCAGGCTTTTCCAAACGGAAGGATGGGACCAGAGGGGGGGAGAGAGAGAGAGACAGAGAGAGAACAAGGGATGAGAATGGAAGTGGAGAGGGCGGAGAAGGAAGAGGAGGTGGGAAAATGTCCCTCGTTCATCCGAAAGTGAGTGTTAAAATAACACCTGGCCTGACTGGATTCACTGTGGGTGTGCTGGAAGGATCTGCACATCAGCCTAACAGGAACTGTCAGCGGAGACACACAGACACACACACACACACACACGCATATCTGCACTGAGAGAGAAATTACAGTCAAAGCTTTGCTGTGTAAACTCACATATGAGACGTGTTACCGATTAGTTTGCTATAAGTAGCAAAGCTACTAACTAAAGTATTTTTGCAGTACACTGTGCTCTATTCTGTGTGTTTTCAGATCAGTGTAGCTTTTCTAGTAATTTAATATTTTTATTCAGAAGTAAGAACTGTGTGTAGCTTAGAAAAGCTGTGAGGCAAGTTTTTTTTTATTAGTTGCTCGTACAAATCAGCTAGTACACTTAGTTTAAAAAAACAAACAGTTTCCTTTGTAGATCATACCGTAATTGTTATAGTATAAAACAAATTTCCATGCTAATTTAAAGTTTGTTTTCCACATTTTTCTGTCCATTTACTTTGAGAGCAAAATAGCAAAAACTATTTACATTGCCTCTTAAAGTAGCTTCAATGTGGTTAGCTACTTTTACTCAGGAGCTTGCAGTGTAGCTAACTGACCTTGGCTGCAGCTGAACTACTTTCAATCAAAAGAATCTTGGAAAGCTACCATTTCAAAGCAGCTTCCCCAACATTGCATATGAGGCAGTTGAACCTGCAAGCTTTCATCTGTCAGGATGCTGGGGGGTCAAAACCTCTCGCCGAGCACGCAAACGGTTGGAAATGTATCATTTCACAGGTCTGTGTGTGTGTGTGTGTGCGTGCATGTATTTATGATCGCGTGTCTGTGTGTGTCGCTGAGGTAACCATGACAGCGCTCACAGGCGAGGGAGATGGTAGCGTTTAGAGGGATAGAGGGAGAGACATCTTGCATATTCAATGCTCTGTCGCCTGGCTGTCATCGGCCAGCTGAGCGGTGCGGAGATAGGGAACTAGTCAAATTACCGGCCGTGCTCGATTCTGTCTCCCATTCTGACAAGTCTGTCAGAGATGGGATTTAATCTCTTAATAACGAACAGGGCCAGGGATGTTTTTCACATCTCTCCCTCCCCCTCTCAGCCTTTTTTCTTTGATCGTCTTCTGATCACATCTGGCTATGTCGACAAATCACATGCATCTCAAAAAGAGAAATATCCATGTCTGAATAACTTATAACCCCTCCTTCTCCCTCTCGCACTCTCTCTCTCCCTGCATCCCTCCATCCCTACATCTCTAATACAAGCTGTCGTCCTAGATCATGATTGATCAGGGGCTTAGTGGCCAATGCCAGCACTCCCTCTCCCCACACAGAAACGAATGGGGATCAGATGCGCTCCAGCTATGAAGTTGGAACTTATTGGCAACACAGAGATGCAAGATGGGGAAAGAAGGAGAGATAAAGGCGAGAAGGAGGAAGATGAAATGAGAAAAACATTCACTCTGGAATATATCTTCTCTTTGAAGTTTGGTGATCTCCAGGTGGACTTAGAAACACACTTATATTCACATTAGTCGGTCTATATCTATGTTCACTCGACATCACATAAACCTACACCTCCATAAGCTGTGACCCAACAACTTCATTTGATTCCACAAACCTTTGAGTTTATGACCACATAGGAATTTAGACATCAGGCACATCCTTGCTATCCGTCCTTTCAGTTACCGTCATCAACTCTACCAGCATAACCACAACCAATCCAGTAAATAAAATGTCAAGAGTAACACCTAATCATCACTTTAAATACACATAGATCAGTTATTAAAGCTATTTTGAATCTACATCTTTTCCATATTGGAGCATTTTGGAGACATTTGCCGTTCGCTTACCATTTTGTAGGCCTTTACTTGGACGCTTTCATACACCCCCTACATGCATTTTCGTCAACAGCGCAGAGATAGAAGTTGTCAAAGCCACAAAGGTATCTTCTGGATTCTTCTCTGCTGCTGCCTGCTACTTCATGTTATGGGGCAACCTGCAAATTGATGTGAGAAGGCACCTGGACGTTACTATAGGATAGGAATCCATGAAAAAACAGACTTCTGTGGTAAAATGTTATAGGAAAACACTTTCTGAAGCGACAGAACTCATATCTCTATGTTTCTGTGTTGTTCCATGGATCCATAAGTACACAGGTTTGTTTTAAATGAACAATGAAAAGTATCACAAAATGACCCAGTTTACCAAAAAATACCAGTGACTAAATGCTGTCCTAAGGTCCCAAAAAAATAATAATTCCACAGAACTAGGAGACATAGGAGGTATCTACATCAATACTGGGAAAGAAATATTAATAGGAAAACTTGGAAAGACTGTCAGAAAGTGTATTTTTTCAGTGAATGAATGAATGAAACATTAGGTATCAATAGAATGCATGCAATATGCATTCTATTGATTCATTTGTTCAACGGGATTCTTTTTATTCTGATTACAGTTTTTACATAAGGTTCTTTTATTCTCATCGCATTCTAGTGAGAGATAATTAGAATAAAGGTCCATGTAAATGGTACAACTGTAAAATTGAAGTCATACTCTGGCAATTTCACGATTTTCAAATGATTTGCACAAAAATCCGTCCCCGACATTGTTATTCTGCAAAATGCAGCATTTTGGAGATACTTTGGGGTTCCCTTACCAGGTCTGTGGGCTGTGTAGATTGGCTTTAAGAGGCTTTTCATCATGTTCAGTGCTGCGTCCATTAAAATGATGTGGTAAGTGCCAAACACCAAATATCTCCAGAATGGTACAACTAAACTAACTAAATTAAACTCAAGTATTCAGGAACACAGAATGCTTGTGGGTAGCTGTCATCCACATTAAACAGGGATTTGTCATAAAAAGAGTGTTTCATTAAAAGCCGTCTCATAAGACATTATTACAACCTAGTACAGCACACAATGTCACCTAATCTAACCCTTACACCACGTTACATGCTTCTGGCCGCTCCTCTTCCTCCCTGTTGGCTGTAAAATCAGCACTGATTGGTGTAACTGTTCCCATCGTCCCAGTGCTTGAACCTGAGTGGTCCACACCTCCCAGCCTCCAGGTTACAGTCCCGCCCACGCCCTCCAGTCATCATGGCGACAGTTGTAACTCTGGTGATTAATGCCCCAGGAAATGAAAGTGTTGCCAGGGACGATGTGGGAACATTGTTACTTCCTGTGTTCCGCAGGGGCTAGAATGCTTTGGTGTCGGACACCAAGCCTTTAGCTAATTAGCTAAATCAGCTCGCTGGGGCTTAATTAGAAGCAGCTCGCAGACACGCCCGTGTCCAGGGGCTCTTTAATTACCCTCAGGTTCGTTAGGAGAGAAGGGCCTCCAGCTCTAATTAACTGCTTCTGTACATTTATAGGAGGCGTGTGTATTTGTGTGTGTGTGTGAGGTTTTCTTATGTGAGTCTGTGTGCATAAAGAGGTGTTTGTCGCTCATATGAAAACTAATACGTGTATAAACAGAGGAGGGGGGGCGGGGTTAAAGACCCAAAGGGTATGTTAATAGCTTGTTAAACTCTGCTGCAAATATGGTAAACAAAGCACAACTTTTCATTTAGGGTCAAAATGAGGGCAAATGATAAGATATGTGGACAAACGTGGACGAGAGAGAGAGCGAGGACATGAAAGAAACAAGGTGGATAAGTGGACGATCGAAGAAGCGATAGAATAGACAGAAGAGATTTCTGCAGTTAGTGAGCGACAGCTGGGTGGAGGATTCTCAGATGAGGAGAGAGAGAGAGAGAGAGAGAGAGAGAGTGAAGGAGTGTAACAGAGTGTGAGAGAGAGTGATGAAGATGGAAGGAGAGAGATGGTGCCAGTCCTCTGTAAAGCAGGAGTGTGTTATCTGTCCTTTCATGCCGGTTGTCAGGCAGTGAGGCCAGACGCCTTCGTGCTGTCTCACTATGGACAAACAGCAGTAATTAGAGAGACAAGGTGATGGAGTGAACACACACCCTGCACTACAGTACACACACACACACACACACACACAGACCCAGCCACACACGCACAGAGCCACAAGAGCATACAGTATGTACACACACTGCATATGTAATGCCCAATCATTTGGATTGTATGATAAATATATGATCAAAATGCCTGATAAAAAACATTTTATGTAAAAAAAAATAAAAATTAATTTAGGTTTTACACAATATTGTCACTTTTTCGCCATCATAACAGTTGAATTTTCGTAAACAATACAGAGCTAACGGAGTACAATTTTCTAGGACCAAAACAAATAAAGTAGCTTCTTCAATGAATCCCCATTCTTTATTGAATGAGCCCAATATTGATTGATAAACTTAAAAGCTGACTTTTTAAATGACTGTTCTGGTTTTTTTTTATGTTTCTACATTTAACGCTAACCTTGAAAGTGTGATGTAACGAAACATCTGGTATTCAAGCAAACGGAGCTGAGCTGAGCTCTTAGTCGAACTCAATGCTAGCGTTGACGTAGCATACAGGTATTCCTCTCATAGTAGCACAAGAATGTGAGAAATGTGGATATATAGGGTCAACTAATGATTATTGATTACCAGATATCTACTAGATCATGAAAAGTCTGCTCTAAGTTCACTTCTGATGTTAATATCAGCGGATAACAAAAGTGAGCTAGCATGATTAAGTGGTAATGCTGCACCTATGCTAAATTGATTTTTCGGATCTATAAAAGAAAACATTACCTATATTTTGGCAAATGAAACGTGGCTATCGATGCGGGATGAGGACTTGGACCAACTTTGAGTCGTTTTGCCGTCTGGCCACCGTATGTGATCTTTTGGTGTCCTTCTGTGCTCCTTGGTCCGCGTCGGGCCCGGGTGGGACCGGATACGTATGGATTCATTGACTGACAGCCTGACTGGAAGTTGCTCGGCTTGAAGGATTGAGTCGGCTGAGTCGATTTGTCCTTGGCTGGCAGTGAGGACTGTGATGACACACAGAAAGAGCATACTATCAAAACACAGAGTCGCTGTAATAGATTACAGCAGCGCACAGCCAGTGATTGGAATGTCAATACAGCGAGGAAGAGGAGGTCAGAGCTTTGAGGATGATGGCAGGAGGTATGATGATGAAGCTCACTGTGGAGATGGTGGTGGGATGAGGCGACAACAATGGTGTTCCCAGCAATAATGATATAGACAAAGGAAATGGATCTAATGATAATGATTATGATGATGATGATGATGACGATGATGACAATAACAGACACCAGGTATTGGTGACAACAATACTGAAGATTCTTTTATGCTTGAATTTATTGATAATCATAATAGTGATTATTTTGATATTGTTTATTGTTGGGTGGTAGTGACGATGATGATTTTAATGAATATGACGACCATAATGATGAAGACTGATGTTATCATCATAATCTATGAGCTCTTTAAAAAGAATTGCAATCGTAGCATATAATTACTTTGCTTTCACTATCTTTAGAGATACTACATGATCCAACTCATCCTGCTGATCTCTCCCTCTCTCTTACTCATACACACACCCTCACACCCACCCTCACACACACACACACACAGCCTGACAGCCCTCTCTCTCCATCTGACTGTACAGAACGCACCTTCAGCCATTCATCAGTGTCACCCTGTCGCCGTCGGTTACGGCCCGGGGCCCGTCGCGTCTTCATTACGGTCCGAATAAATCTGAAATAAAAGCACCGATGATTTATTAGCTTCCGACGGCGTCGCGCTGGTTAGCATGGTCCGCTGCCGCCCGGGCCTTCAGAGACACTTCTCAGACATGAGCAGCAGAAATCCGATGTGACAGGGCGACGTTCGTGTGATGATATCAGTCTGTGATCACAAGTTCTGCCTGATGAGAGGAGGAGGGCATCCGGGACACTCACACACCTGCAGGTCAGCTTTAGTGCTGTTTACCTGTGTAGGGAAAGGTTCAAGATTATCAGACACTTACAGACAGAAAGTGATGTAAACATGAAGAAAGTAACAAGTAATGGTGCGGTGAGAAGGTGGATCAATCTGTCAAACTGTTTATCCAAACTTTTCTCACTTTTCCTGTGGTTTGTTTAGCCCTTTGTTGACTTTTGGCTCTTTTGAAGTTTTGGCATCTTGAAATATTATTGATAGTCACATAAACTTTGAGATGGATATATTCTTGCTGTATATTATCCTGCTATACTTACATATATAATCACGCTAGTAGTTTTTCATACATAGGAAGTGTCCTTATAGGGAGGACATTATTTCCTATCTGCATTTCTTAAAGCTTTTATTTTATTTTTTTTGCAGTTGTATTTGATGTTTTATGGAGGTGGATGAATGTCATGGCCAAAGTTTTTGTAATGTTCTGACACATTAATTTACTTGGCAACTGTGGCATCCCCACAGAGATTTTAATCCAGTTTAGTAAAAATAGTTGTTCTCTCTAATATGCACTCAGAAGAGTTATTTTAATGTAATCCTGATCACAACATTTCAGATTAAACATTGCATATCCACTAACACATGGTGTTGTCATTGTCCTAAAGAATGCAAAGAACTTATACACGATCGCTAACTGGGCAATGGGAATTCAAAAAGACAGTGCTAATGGATAATAGAGGCATGACATCCATGACACCATCAATCTTCATATAAATTAAATAAAAATGGACAGAAGAAACCAAAAGTTAACTGCCTGAAGACAAAACAACAAAACAGTGATCAATGTTTATTACTTTGTTCATTTTTCCATGACAGCGAGCTCTTTCCTTAATTTCTACTACATGATTTACTGTTGGACTCTCCCATAATGCACTACGATGGATGTTACGTAATCTGTCTCCGTCTCTCTGTCCTTTTCAGGATAAAAGAGGAAAGGTTGGGATTTAGAGTGTCGCTGGTTCTGTGCCCATCAGAGGTTCGAACCCTGGATCACTCCCAGCATGGCCGCCTCATCAGAGGCCGGTCCAGATGACAAAGTTCCAGCTGACTCCAGGCCAGTTCAGTGGGGAAAAGCGCAGCTGAGACCTGCAGGTGTCACATTGTCCTGGTTGTCACTAACCCAATTACACCTGATCACCGGGGACACACTCACTCCAGTATGCTCACACGCACACACACACATATGGAACACAAGCACACAAATATACACAAACACTCGAGGAGATGTGAAGGAACGTCGGGAGGAAAGTCGACACAAAGTTAGCCAGCCAAATTGACAGCCAGGAAATTACTCTCTTACTTGTCACTAATTAATTATGAATTAGAGAAGACAAAAAGAGTAAATGATGCAGAGAGGAATGAGACCTCAGGAAACAAACACTCTTCCATCTCATATTCATCCTTTCTTTTTCTCCATCTTCTTTTCCTCTGCCCAATCCTATTGTTTCAACCTTTAGTTCCATCCCATCTGTCTGGCAGTCAATCTCCTTCTCTGTTCTAATGGTGTGTATCTATATGTGTATCTGTGTGTGTGTTTTGGATGGATGGATGCTACACACTTGTACAATGGATGTGTGTCTGTGTACCGGGATTGTGGGGAAGCACTTACACCATGAATGTGTGAAGTGTATGTATGTGTGTGTGTGTGTGTGTGTGTGTGTGTGCTCTAATGGTGTTTAATGCCCAGACTAATGGTTTCAGCAGGGAATCCTAGTGTGGAGCTTGAGTCCAGGCCTGGGCTGATCGCTGGCAGGACCATCCCTCATCCTGATACCGCATGGAGGTTAGAGCCAGGGGAACGCGCACACACACGCACACACTCACGCACACACACACGCACACACACAAACTGTCTCTGCTTCCCTCTAGCTCACTTACTCACACTCACAGTTTCTATTCCTCTGCTGTATCGCACTGTCTCTCATCCTCCATCTCTCTCTCTCTCTCTCGGCACTGTCTCTCTCCGTCTATCTATCTATCTATCTATCTATCTATCTATCTATCTATCTATCTATCTATCTATCTATCTATCTCATCTTTCTCTCACTCTTCCTCATTGTATAAACTCTCAGATCTTTGTTCTCTATTTAAATGTTTGTTTGCCTTTATCAATATAACTTTGGAGGAA
>OMNV01018521.1:32130-43701 GCA_900303265.1 Brotula barbata
GATGGGATGGGGGATTGGGGGAAAACAGCAGGGCTAAAGGTGATAACATCAAAACGCTGAGGCTCTGGTTAACATGAGACTGAGGATCTGGATGGGTTACCAAAGTGGAAAGGAAAGGTGAGGCGAGAACAAGATGAGACGGTGCAATATGGTTAAAGATGGACCTCAGTGATGGAGGTGGGGGGTAGAAGGACGAAGAAAAAGGGAGTGGGGCAAGGGGTTCGGGCTAAGATAAAACAGAGGAAGAGGAGAACAGAAGAGGTGAGGATGAGGAGCGAGGCAAGGGCAGGAGGTAATACAGAGCTGTGGAGGAAGTGAGGGAAAATATCTAGGTATGTATGTGTGTGGGGGGGGGTGTATAAGGGTTGTAGGGGGTACACTGGAGGAGGGCAGTGGGGCTTGGGGGTGTGTCAGTACAGATGCTCTGTGACCGGGTGTCACAGCTCGGGCCAGGAAGCTGAATCCAACGATTAATCACTGGGCCCCTCTGCTTGTAATCAAACGGGCCCTGGCTATGATGTATGAACCATGTCACAATTACTGACTCACACGCGCTCGCACTGCACTCATGCACACACACACACACACATACATACGTAGTGCACGTGTGTATGAGAAGGAATACGCACACGTATACACGCTCACTGAACAATCTCAGGATTATGGCGGTCTTCCAAAGGGCCACTGGGGGCAGACTTCAAAGACACAAACATAAACATCTTACAAAGCCAACACATTATAATCTTAGTCAGCAACAGAGACAGAGAGAGAGAGAGAGAGGGAGAGAGCGAGAGAGAGAGAGTCAGTGGGAGTTCAGGTCTAATGAGGAAGATAGATAGACTAGATAACAGGAGCAGAGGACAGACAAAAAGACTGGAGGTGAGACAGACGAGAGAGGCTGCAAATGAACAAATCACAGAGGAGATAACGAGAGAGAGAGAGAGAGAGTGTGCAGGAAGTGAGGGCTGAGGAAGGGATGAAGAGGTGAATCCGTTGGGATGGGATTAAAGCTCTTGGTCAGCGGTTTCCACTGCGATGGTGGACAGGCCAGTTGACAGGATGAATAATTTAGGACGTGGTGTAGACATCGATCCCACAATGCACTTCTGCCTGACCACACTGTCCTGGGCACATATTACAACACACACACACATGCATTTACACACACACAAATCATTCATTCCTCAGATCAGACCCCTGTCCAACTTACTTCCATGCATTATTCTATAACTCCTATCACAGTACTACTTCACACTTCATCTTTTCAAAAGATTGTTTTCATTTTTCACAGAAGCTGAGGGACGGCCAAAGAAATGCCAACTCGTTTAATTATTTTCAATCAATTAAAAAAAAAAATCCTCTGGATCAGAACTTTTTTTCTGTTGTTTTCTCAAAAAAAACACAACATAATCATTTGTAGAGTTCATTTTCACACCATACACTCTAACCACCATTTTTCTCAAATTTTATGGATAGAGACAGCAAATGGTCAATTGCCTGGGACAGTGGGAAATATATTTTTTGTTGCTATTTTAAGAAAATAAAGTTTGATTTAATCGTGCACTTGAGGAGACTATGACGTGATTGCAGAAAGTTTTTTTTTATATGCATTTTTGCAGCTTCCGTAATTTTTCATTAAAAAAAGGGAAACCCTGTCGCTGTGAATGCTGCAGTAGCCTCCTCTCCACAAACTCTTTCCTGTTTGATTCACAGACTTCCTGTCTCATGCAACCTGATACTTCCTGGTTGAGTCAGATGTCTTTGACCCCATTGGTCAGCCTCCAAGCCAAACACAGCCACTTCCACCTCTCCTCTCCTGTTGGAAAGAACAACTGGATGTAGAGAAGGAGAGAATTTTGGAAGACTTCCTTTCCTTGCAAAATCTCTTAGAGCCAAACCCAACTGAAAATTAATATTTTATTAGTTTATTACCTTCCTGGGCTCCATATTAAAAATCTGAAATGATGAACACCCACTTAAATTGCAGTCTTACATTTTTTAAGGAACATTCTTTCAGCCCTTGGCACAACACAAGACAATTTTTAACCCTGCGGAACAATGTTTCTCCCAAATCTCTCCGGCTTTGCAGGCACCTCTCCTCTTCATTCATCACACAGCCTGAACGACTGACCGGGGAATGACCTCACTTGCACGCAGACACGCACACTAACACTCACACTCAACCACATACACATATAGTACACACACACACACAAATCCACAAACACGGTATCAACTCACACAAAGCACGATTCATTTATCACAAACGATGGATACCTTGGAACACATGCTCACACATGCGTGCGCGCACACACACACTCACTCGTAGCGGTTTCTATCACATCCGTTACAGATGGGTTCTCCTCCTCCTCAGTCCTAAATGAATATAAATATGTCTGTTTGACATCATTCATCTGCCAGGGAAGAAGACATTTACCACATCTGGCCAGAAGAGGCAGTGTTGCTCTCTCTCTCGCTCTCTCTCTCTGCTGGGGAGGGATGCTTTTGGGAAAGGAAACTAGAGAGAAGGGGGAGGGAGCAGGAATGAAAAGACTTCCAGAGATAAGGATGATCCAAGGACATCTAATAGGTTTGGTGCAAAGCAGTAAATTACAGTAAATACACCAGAAGAACTTTCTGTTTTGCCCTTTCACACACACACACACGCTCACACACATTATTCCCTCTCTTTTTAAACACGTTTTATTCTGCCATCGTCCTCCTTAATCCAATCTGATCCTATCTCTCCGCTCTTGACAGGTTGCATTCACAATAAAGCATTTGAGAGCCCATTAGCTCCACACTCCAGCGCTGTAAAGCCACCGGCGATCCGATATCATCAGTAACAGTCCAAGAGAAGATGACGGCCAGACGACAAGTGAGGCGCGGACAGACTGAGAGAGTCCAACGGATGAAGAGATATCAGTGACGCTAACAAATTGAAACAAAATGGCGGTTGATGTACCGCGTGGGGAGATGCTTAGGGAGATGTCATACAGGCCGCCTGCCAGAATCTAAAAAAGATTGTGTATCATCAGGTGCTGTTTGAGACTTTTTAAAGCACATAAACCCGAGCAGAAACAGTACTTTTTTATTTATTTTTTTTAAATTATATTTATGGATCCAAAATATAACTATTTGCTATAAACACAAGCAATTAATGCTTAATGGAAATTCCAGATTCTCTGAAATCAAGACGACATTACAAAATGTCCACTGAGTTGAAGCACTGGACAATTGGGAAGGGTAGGAAGGAGGATAGTTACTGTCCTTACCCAGACCCAGCTTGCAGCAGAGTATCAAGTCCCCCATACAATAGTGCCTCACAGCCTGCGTGAACATGACATGACTTAAAGGGTAACATATTGTTACACTAACAAATCTGAGATGCCTTAATTTAGTGTGAAAATACAGTTATCAGTTTGTTTTAGTTTCTGTTTCAGTCTCAGTTTATGCCTGCTACATCAAGACGTATGGAGCTAAATTTACTGTGAAGGTTCCACATTTGTTATTCCTAAAGTACTCCTGTGAAATTAAACAATGCATTATGCACAACGCTGACTAGAATGAGCTCCGTAGAACATCATTTGCAGTGCTTTTGGCATCAACAAAGAGTATAATAATAAACCTGTTGAGAGGCACTACCAGTCAGCAGCAAACACAAAAGATCTGTCAGTAATCATGTGATCAGCGTGAAAGCTCAACATACAGTACATGACCTTCTGTGTCCTCAGCCGCTCTTCATAATGTACTGCATGCTAAGCCCTGAGGGAGGCGACAGCGGTTTCAAAGTGAACCGACTCCTGTTCCAATCTGTGTTCCATATGTCACTAAGCCCATTAGGGAAGCACTAAGTTAACATTAGAGCTCCAGTACCAGGCTCTGCTGAGGGAGCAGCCGTGGTCCACATTAAAGCTGCGTCTCACTTTGTCTCCCTTCCTCTCTTTGTCTGCCTGCCTGTATTAACAAGCCATTGTCTTTTTCCACTACCGCTATGCCTTCGGAGCTCCATCCTCCATTTCCGTGCCTTGAGTCGTTTCTGTTCCACTCAGCCCTTTTCTGCTTCTCCCTGGCTCACCTTCACAGTCCCTGCACTTCACCACTGGGGGCAGCAGAAGAAAAGATGTCAGCTTTTAGGCCGAGTTTGGACAATGCACTGAAAACTGTCACCCCGTGTGAACTTACGACCTCTCTTGGTTCTCTAAATCAGAATCAGAATCATTTGCTAAATAGCTGGGGTAAGACCTTATACTGTGCATTCTTTTGACAGCTGTAACAGTACAAGCACCATATAATTACAAATGGGAATTATGAAGTGACACATCAAATGTGTTTATGTGCCAGAATGGGGCGTGCGATGTATGTCAAGGCAATTAGTGCCGAGGAAAACTTTCCTAAGGGGATAATAAAGTGTACCTTATCTGCTGAAAATGGAAAGTGTTTGGGATTTGCAAAAAAAACCTTCAATTAAACTAATGCTGCATTTAATAAATGAATAGATAAATATGATATATATCTATACACACATACCTGTATACATACAATAAATGGTTTCTAAATATAAAGATTTTAGTAAAATTATTATTTTTTAAATAAGCATATCTGACAGAACCAGCAGGTGTCTATGAATATTCTGTTCACACTAAATTACCAGCAAATCAAATCGAACATACATAAAAATTTGAAATTGGTGTTTCTGTTTATTTGTTTGTTTGTTTTAAATAACTCTGCGTTTGTTTTCTCGAAAGGACAAATCATAATGTTCGTGCCAGAAAAGCAGGAAACCACTATGGCATGTTCACCTAGAGGTCAGGTGGAGGTCAGTGTAGTCATGCCCCTGCTCGACTCTCCCTCCTCCCCTTCATCCTCCTCCTCCTCCTCCATTCCTATGACAAAGAGAGCCAGTTTGGTTGCCAAGGAAACAGGCTTTTTCCATGGTGATGTTGGAACACATGGGAAGGGCAGGGCGGCTTTGTTTCGCCCGTGATGAAGGATTCTCCCCATGCATGTTTAATCGCCAGACTTATGGTCCCAAACTCAACAGCCGTGCCCATCTACCACAGGCTGATTATGTGCAATGGAGCCTCTGACACCGTCATTCTGCCGGTGTTATCATGCTGTGCAGGTCCCACCACGGGCACCTTAGCTATTGTTGCACAGCGTTCCTGATGAGTACAGCTGAGACCACAGATATCCAGACCAAACACGGAACGCACACAGGAGCAACAGAAACACTCTCAGCCAAATAAACACACTCTGAAACAAACACAACACCGGGCACACAATCCTTTTTGTCTTCCTTTCGTCTTGTGTCTCAGCACCCACCCCACCTCTGTTTGCCTTAGCGCAGTAGGGGGAAAAAATGGCCGATCACCATGGCAACGCTGTGTGCCGTTCTGCTACAGCTGTGATGTATGTGGTGACACTTTTGACCCGTTGGTGAACTCTATAATGCAGAAGCCATGCAGATTCCGGATAGACCCTGTCTGCCCTGCCTATCCTGCCAGTATAGCGAATCATACACGTCCTGTTAGCTTTATATGCCCAGGGCACCGCCACAGACAACAGATTCCTAGGCAAAGTATCAACCAGGAAACCAGGCTGCATAACTCTGTCACAGAAACAAAGTAAGATCTCAACAATGTCTCAATCACAGCAGTTTGCTATGACAACAGGATTACCTGGTAACAGAGGGTTAGGTGTTTTGTGAGGAGTGTTATGACCTGCATACATAATAATACCCTATAAACTTTACAGATTGAATTTTAACCAGACACGCTTTGTTACATAATCCATCACATTGCTGATCACCTGATTGTCCATTTCATCTTGCAAAGTTCAGTCAAGGTGACTTTCCTCGAGCTGCACTGTAAACATATCCACCTGAAGAGACAAACAAGAAAGGCGCCAAATGTTGACATCAGATACAAACACGGATGCGCCACACTCATTGTCCGGACATTAATCAGAAGGTGTGTATGTAGCCTATTTTGGAGCGAGATAACTTTCAGTGTTTGTTGGGCCCTCAGGTACGCGTGTCCTCTGTTGTCACACAACAACACACTTCTCCGGAGCCTTTGTGGGCGCTGCCATTTAGGTAACATGCACACAGCCAGAATCTGACGCTGTGTTTGAGTCACACTGAGATTCGTGTTATTGAGAATACCAATTTTACAATTTGGTATTTGCAATTTAACCGCCGTCAACGTCAGATTTTAAGGCATAATTTTTGGATTCTTGAGGTTACCCGAGTTGTGACACGGAGTATGGGAAGAAAATAACACCCGTACAGATGAATGGTAACTAATGATGGAAATCCTGCTTTATGTGCAAAATTATTATTCTTATATAAACTAACTGAAACAAAAATTATAATGATACCATTTTGCCAATAAAGATGATAACTAAGCCAAAACATGCAAAATCTAAACACTCCAAAACTGAGAAAACCTGAAATAAAACTTTTTCTAAATGGGATAAGAATGTTTTTTTTCCAGCCATATGAATCTCAACCAGCTACTCTATATGCTAATTGACAGAAAATGTCCTTGATGAAACAGAGGGTCACACAGACCCGGAGAAACAACTCAGACTTCTGGTTTGTCGCACTGAAGAACAGGTTTTTCAAATTGGACTGTTCTTCTGTTAGAATAATTATTTGTGGGAGGGAAAATACTTCATAATTTTCTCCACTCCAACTCGATCCGTTCTCTACGCCTGCAAAAGCTTGACAGATACGTTTACATTTGAATGACCAAAAATCTACAAAAGTCATGCTGCAGAAGACAATTTAATTTTCTCATTCTTCCATAAAATGAATTGTATACAATATCAGTAAAGGGACAGAAATTTGCCATCTTTTTTAAGGCTGGGAGTTAAGATTTTCAATATACAAATTTTTTGCTATGCTTTAATGTTGTCATTTTTTTTTTTTTTAAGCCAACCATCATTCAACATATATTGTGTGCTGTGTATTCTGCTCTTTGGGGCCTTCTTCCTTTTTTTATGTTAAACTGATAAAATAAAACAATATAATGGAGGTTGAACTAAAATAGAATTGGGCAGAATTGAATACAAAACTGGGAAAAAAATGACAGGAATAATGTAACAGCATGAAACTGAACTAAATAACTTGATCGTGCCTGATAACTGAGCCACACAGGAATAGAAATGTCATAAGACAACGCATTACCCATGCATGCAAACTGCTATCATCTCGTCTGCTCAGTTTTGCGGGTGACTTCCCTGTTTCCACCACGAGGGGCGCTGCAGCTTTGCACAAAACCAGCACTCCCAGTCTGCTACAGCTGCAGCCTCACACCGAGCCCTGCAGAGAGAAGGAGGAGATCTGACAGTGAATGTAGACAAGCAGACACCTTCTTAATCATTCACATGGCCCTTTTTTATTAAGAAACAATTGGTTCCACATGGTACAGACGCATGGTGAAAATATATAATGTGGGACAAACGGGGAGAACGATAATGCAGACAAGTGACTGTGGTAACAGCAAAAATATGTTCACACAGAAAATGTGCTGCCTTTAAAATAAATCACGGCATTGGAGGTTGAGAAGAGAAGACGCTGAAAGAACAGAACAGAACATTGGCTGGATTTTTCAACACTCCTTACAGTCACATGACAACGTTTGGTACATGAACCGTAACTCATTCTGTGCTGAAAAAATATTTAGCTTTGCATTGGAGAAAGATTTCAAGCGTGTTTTTTTTCTCTCACCCATTTAACAATAAAAGCAAAACAAAACAAAAACAAAGGGGACATTCCAGGCCCTGCTGCAGCTCCTCGGTCCTGTTTGTCCAGATCACAGTCTGGAGGGTTCATGACCCTGTAAGATACACTCTCAGACCTGCCATGCCACTGAGAAGTCAACCTGGAATGACAGAGGGAGAGAGAGAGAGAAGGTAACAGCAAACCTCCTCTAAGGCCCAACAGTCCTCCAATAGTGACTAGTGACTGTTTTGTCATAAGTAAACTTTTGACTGTATTTCCAGTTCCAAAGTTATTTATAAAATGTTTTTTGTTTTTTATAGCACCACCATCTGGTTGGTGATTCATTTTTTTTGCCACAAGTTTGGTTATAATAAACTCATACATTCATGTGAAATAGAGCAGTTTCAATGAATAAGCCACGCTCACTCAACTATAGCAAACAATTAGGAATATCCAAAAACAAAGATAAAACTTTTTGGTCCAGACTTTTTGCATGAAACATTTTGCTACAACGGAACAAAAATTGCAGTTACTGATGGTGAAAAATCTTGTTCTAGCACCAATCTTGCGTCTATCTCGAACGACGAGACCCGAGGAATACTGGGAAATAAGAATTTACAATATGTATTTATGATGCAAACTGAAAACATGATCCAGTATGTGATAATTACACTGCCACCATCAGGCTGACAAATACCTAAATTCACTGGACTATTCCCAGAACGGTTCATGGCGTTTCCAGTAACCCTACAGACAGACGGACAAACCAACATGGGTGAAAACCTAACGTCCTTGGTGGAGGTAAAGAACGTAATTACAGCAGCACAGGGTGTAAAATATACATAAACATCCAACTATATGTACGAACCAGACCCTGCCAATCACGACCATTAGGTTTGGGGACAGTCCCCTCCATCCTTCCCCACCCGTCCCCTTCCTGTGGTCCTGCCAGTGATGTTGAGCAGGTGACCTTTTCTCTCAGCTAATCCACACCAAAAAGCCCTAATTACTGCTGCCGCTCCACCAGCCTCCTCTGGCCCAATAATCAATACAGCCGATTGGCCCGCGGATCACCCCGTCAGACACCAGCGATCTACATGTGACTGGGTGTGTGTGTGTATGTGTAAGAGTGTGAGTTTGTTAGAGGGATCTAGTGATGCCATTTTCCCGTGATACTACGAGAATAAAGCAGCCCAAGGTAGAAAAACCAACAATATGAGATGGAAAGAGCATTCAAGTGACAGAAGTGTGATTGCAAAGTTCCACCAACACACACACACACACACACACACACACTTCTTCCCTTCATCCTGAATGTTGTGACACCAGTTGACCTTATTGAGCTGCTGTTGTATAAAGAGTCCCTGATTAGAATATCTTCCCTTTAACCTTTAGTAGAGTGATGCGCCTCGCAAAAGCAAAGAAATAAGCCGTTGCTTTATGCAGAGAGGTAAATGTATTCAGTCGTTATTTCATTAAGCAGTGGCATTTCCCTAAACGTCCTGATTGCATTGCTGAAAATGTCACTCCTCAACAATAATATAATTTAGGGGGGGAACGGTAACATGCAGGTGTGTGCTCCTGGTGATATACTATATGAAGAGCTGACAGTGTAGAATGTACTGTATGCTGCCCAGAGCACTTACTTTTATCGCTGAATTTTCTCACCAGTGTGTGTGTGAGTGAGCAAGTTAGAGAGAGAGAGAGAGGTAAAGAGAGAGAGAGTTTAAAATGCCTGAGGACATTGCCAGCAGACAAAAGGACAGACACAATGTTATCGGAAAGAAAAGGGAAGTTTAACTTTAGATGCAGCTGCGTGAACAGAATCATATCGGTGAAAAGAAGACAGCGATCTCTCTCTTTCTCTTCTTCCCTTCCTTTCTTCTTCTGTCACTCATGCTGACAGTCTTTGATTGTATGAGACAAGTTAATGAAAAGCAACACAGAGGAAATGACTGCCAGTGTTTCGTGCAGGCTGCACCTGCCAGAATGAACGTCTATGTGTGCATACCTGCCAGTGCCGATGTCTCGCTGCCTCATGTCCTCAGGCACATCAGCCAGTCAACACGATGATGGTGATGATGATGATGATGATGACACAGCGTGAGAGTGATGAGAAGCGAGACCATACCTTCAGGGTGGAGTCCATTCCGCAGACATGAAATGGTTATGAATATAAACTACCGTTCCCACCCTGACATACCTAGATGGAGTGAGAAAGAAGTCTTAAGGAAAAAAACAATACATAAACATGTTTTCATGCATGATTCAGCTCTGTTATCGTGAGCCAAAGTCAACAAACTGACAATGTACAACCTTCAAAATGAGACATGTCTGTTGAGGAATTACATGGATTAATAGAACAACTCCATCTGTCAAAAAAAGTTTAAACTGGTGCAGGTGCTCCTCATATAATGGATTTCATCAGCAAATTAAGACCCATGTTGGTACAATTGGAACACATGCAAAACTCTAAAGTCTAAGGCCTGATACACTGTGAGGTGGGGCTGTGGAATAGTGTAGTATAGTATAGTATAGTAAAGTAAAATTAAGTAAAGTACAGTAAAGTATAGTACAGCACAGTACAGTAATTTGTCTCTCATAATACTATATTATGCTGTGTATAGTATAGAACAGTGCAGTCCAGTATAGTACCATAAAGTACTGTGCTATACTGTGCAGCACATTATACTACACCCTATACCATATACAATACTATATATTGTAATACTATACAGTATATATACTATAGTAATACACCTATAGTGTGGTATGGTATAGTACAGTAAAATATAGTATCTTCCTATATTAGAATACAAGGAGAGACAAAATTTGCCACTAACTATGCTATACTAGGAATTATAATATTATATACTATACCATTATATATATACTACACATGGTACAGCACACCTATACTATAGTATAATGTTGTATATTATTATTAGGGTCGAGTATAGTATTATAATTAATATAGTATTGTATATTAGAGTATAATTTAGTGAGAGAAAAGTTCCTTGCCACAGTCTTTACTCGATGCACGTTTGCTTTGTTGCGGCGCTGCTTTGCCTGGAGTGCGCTGAGTGAAATCCATTGTGCCTTACTCGGACTAAAGCAAAAAGGGCTCTGTGATAACGGCTGCCGTTTCCCATTACAAAACAACCATTATATCTACCCTCTAGGATGGAAACGTATTTAACAGTGCCAATTACTTGTTCGTTGGGTCATTGTCATTGGCAAATTGCAAAATAACCCTCTGTTGTTGAAATGGTTCATCAAATAGTGATGGGTTTCAATTAAGAACCATTTTGCCATAAGCAATCTCTATAAAAGTGTTTTCTTTTTTCACAGTGGAAGAAGCAATAGGAAACATAACTGCTATGTTCATGTTGATACGTTTTGTTCGTCCATCATCACCAGGTGAAGGGATGACACCATCATTGTGACCTGCCGTCACTTGTGGTTAATCTGTCAGCGACCCGGTCAGAATGAGTCAATATTTTATGACTACACACCACTGTGGGACTGCATCTTCTATTACCAAAGTACTGTATCCTCAAATGCAGATATGCTTTCCTTGACCACGTGGCTTTAGTTCTTGATAACCAGGTACAGCATAAATTAAATAAAGCATTGTAACATGATTAAATGGATGGTTCAGTTCATCCCATCTGAGTTAGAATTATTAACTCTATAATTGAATCATGGGTGATATTTGAATTGGTGGCATCTAAAAATGGGAACCAGCATCTCATATGTAAAGGTCCAATAAAAGACAGATTTCACTGTCCCATTGCAGAGAATGAAAAGCTAATCCAGTTAGAAATAGTTTGTAAAGTATC
>OMNV01018545.1:2425-28683 GCA_900303265.1 Brotula barbata
TGCCGTCATATTTTAGACAGCAGTGTCATCCATTAATCTCCGCTGACTTACGTCAGACAGGGCAAATTTCTGCTGAATCAGTTGCCCCCCCCCCATATAAATTATGACAATGAGGCGGTGGAGGCATAAATAGTTGAATTGAAGATGTACAATAACAGATAACTGCGATCTAACATCTGTATCGCAGGTAGAATGAATCCTATCGAGTCTCACACCACACAGACCGGCTTTCTATTTTCTTTAACAGGGACAAAGTAAACGTGCAGCAGGGAGCATTTTAAGGTTTCTCTCCCCGTGGGTTTATGTGGGGGATGATTTAACATCAAAGAACAGGGAACAGATGATACGACCGCACGTGTTAAGGGGAAGACGGCTGAACCCGCGTGGGCAAAAACCTGCACGGTGATGTTTTATGGAAGGCAGTGGCCGCTTTGAAGCCGCACGTTGTTCCCGTCAAGGCTCGTTGCTCCAAGTTTACACGGCCTCTCCAGATGTTGGCGCTTCGAGGAGGTTCGCGGTTGTCAAGTTGGTGCGCCGTGAACGCCGCTACGAATGAATCCCACTTCACGGGGGGGATCGGTGAAATG
This sequence comes from Brotula barbata, assembly GCA_900303265.1. Classification (NCBI taxonomy): domain Eukaryota; kingdom Metazoa; phylum Chordata; class Actinopteri; order Ophidiiformes; family Ophidiidae; genus Brotula; species Brotula barbata. Next base: position 3,013 of record OMNV01018545.1, read on the forward strand.
GGGTCGCTGGGCTTATTCACTAACGGTTGAAAACCCGATTGAGGATGTGGGGGAACAGGATGCTCGTAGCTTCGACGTGCTCGCGTGTGTCACGTTGTCCACGTTTGGAAATATCATTCGCGTTCACAGATATTACACTCGAACGTGGTGTCCTCCGTGGAAGATATCTCCACAGGGAATCAAAGCGATCCACGCCGAACCGACGCCAGGACATTAGTCGTTATCGTACGTACAGATGGCAGCTATTGTCTTCTGAAGATGTCAGTGGGGCATGCTGGGTAAAGCGCGCTGATCGGTGACAGGCCTGGATCGCCTGTCGGGGTTCTTTTCGGGTAACAAGGTGACAGGAAGGGGAAATGTTGGGACGTCTGTCGGTATAATTGAAGCTGTCAGTCACCTTGTGGTGTGTTTTTTTTTGTTTTTTCTCTCTTCTCCCAGCAGGTCTTCAGTCTGTGAGTAGCGGGCGGGAGCATGGCTGCAGGTGAGCGGGGCGAGCAGACACGTGCTCAGATGGCGGTTTGGGTGGTTACTGATCGGTAACGCGGAGCCTTGAAATGTGATTCTTTGCAGCGTTCCTCGATGGAAAGGATGCCCACTCCATCCTGAAGCGTTTCCCCCGAGCCAACGGTTTCCTGGAGGAGCTGAGACAGGGGAACATCGAGAGGGAGTGCGGCGAGGAGAGCTGCAGCTTCGAGGAGGCCAATGAAGTGTTTGAGAACAAGGAGAGAACGGTGAGTGGGCGCGGACCCCGGATCAAGACGGGAGGGCCCTGCTTCGCTCGGGACCATCCACGATGGGGGGATTTGGACTGGACTTGGCTTCCAGTGAATGTAAAATGTCTCTCTCCACTTTGTTCCCAGATGGAGTTTTGGAAAACCCGCAGCGTCTACACGGTGAACAGCAATGGCGAGGGCCGCTCCGAGCGCGCCGACACGGTCTACATGGTGGTCCCCCTGCTGGGCGTGGCCCTGCTGATCATCATCGCCCTGTTCCTGCTCTGGAGGTGCCAGCTGCAGAAAGCGACACGCCGGCGGCCCGCCTACACTCAGAACCGCTACCTGGCCAACAACCGCAGCACCCGCAGCCTGCCGCGCATCCTGGTTCACCGGGAAACGGCGGCGCACTCCGAAAACTCGCACCAGGAGTCCGGCTCGCGTCCCACCGTGGTGGTGAGCGGCGCGGAGAGAGGGGGGCTTTCTTCCTGCTCCCACGCGGACCCCCACGGCCCGCACCACCAGAACACTCGCGCCCTGTACGTGCAGGACTCCTCGCTGTCGGTCGCCTCGCGACTGTCCGGCGCCACGCCGCCTCCGTCGTACGAAGAGGTGACGGGACACCTGGAGAGCAGCGGGGACGAGACCTCAGCGCCTTCTTACAATGACCCTCCGCCCAAATATGAGGAGATAGTAAAGGAGAAATAACAGTGAGGGATGATTCCAGGTCTGATGGTCCTCCATGTCTAAACTAAACGCGAGGACAACAAGGCTGACGACAAAAAAAAGCAGTTTGTGCTTCAGTCGGTGCTGCTGGCTCCTGGTTGCTCCCACATCCACTCTGATCCCTTTGATTTTCGTCTGCACCTTATAATACCACTTTTTTTGTGTGGGTGCAACCTAAAGCCAGTCGCTCTCCGGAGTCTTAAGTGCCACCCAGGATTATTGTTCTTGGTTTGCCAAAACCCGACCCGAACACCTTGTTGGATGTTTTCTTTCTTCAACCTTCATTTTGCTTCGGCAGCCGGACCAACAGCCACAAAATGGGGCAAAGTACACAACGAGGGAGACGATTGGCAGCAAGGATGATTCCCCCTCTGTCTCCGGCCCTCGTAGCAGCCAGGTGTCTGTCCGCGCTCCAAAGGACGGCGCTGTGGGATTGGGGATGGCCTACACTGCGTCTTACAGCCAGGCTTTTGCGCCTGCCGAACCATCAGCGCGACCGTGCGGTTTCCCTGCCAACAGCACGGCGCTGCGTCCACGCGTTCTTACGTATCCGTCCTCTGAATGTGACGGTGATGCTTTTACTATAGTGCCGCGCATAACAGTATGATTTCACTCTACGTATGGTCCATAGTAGAAGTACTGGGACACTGAGTCATGGATGTTTTCACGCTTTCGTTCGGTAAATTGAGTTTTAAGTGATAAAATGAAAAAAAAAAAAATGTGTGTGTGTGTGTAGGTGAAATGGGATTTTCACAATGTCTCACCTTTAAAAAAAACCACAGCTTCGTCCTCGGCTTCGTTCTCCAAATTCACGTCACACTTCAGATGAGTCATCGGCGAATTAGAACCAAACTCCCTCGGCTGTCCCGATCCTTGTCCTGTTGAGTGGATCTCCACGGAAAGGTTGACGCTCCTCCTCCGCACACCAGCTGTAGTTCAATCATTCACGTTGTGACCGCCGCTCTTACCGTCAGCTGATATCCGCTCTTGTTCCTGCTGCGGTTTGATTCATGGGGTTTGTTTTTAAAAGGTTGAATCCAGGGATATCTATTTTTCTAGACCACCTCACGACTGCTTGTATATTTTTCAATCAAAAGTAACGTGACTCGGCTACAATCAGGATCTGAAACGATGGAGTTTGTCTTTGGGAAAAAAAAACAACTTAAAATTTGATCTTTTTCCACTCAATTTCGTTCTTTACACAACGTGTTTCTTATAGCAGTCAGTAAGAAATAACTCCAAAGTTGAACGCCTCCAGAAATGCCAAACTCAATGACGTACACCTCATAATTCTAAATCTGGGTCTAAAATGTAAATAATATTGAAGCAAATTCATTTTTTTAAAAAGTTCAGCTTTTTGTCCTTGTTGGCGGCATTTGTTTCGCTATTTGAATCGTGGTCAAAGAAGTTGGTAGAAAACATGGGTAGGCACTTTACAGCAGCACTGAAAGGCTCGTGACCAAAATCAAATTTTCGAACTCCATCGCAGGATGAGTCAGTAACGTGTCATTAAATATTGAAAACTAGAGTATTTTCAGTTTGGAAATAATATGTACTTTTCTTTGATGCATATACACATACAGACACACACACTCAAAGAGCACAATCAGCAATCCAACGTCACAGTCCCACGATATTCCAAATCCGTTCACCTTTGTCGCAGCCGCAAAGTGGATCGCACCGCGCTTGCCTCGACTGTCCTATTATATCACAGCAGTGTTTGTAGTTCCGTGGTATATCGGTAGAGTATCGCCGTAAAAGTCACAACGCGAAATTCAGTAGCATATTAGCGAACCTAATGTTGGAGATGCACTGTTCAGCGTCACTGGAAACGTCATGTATTGCATTTTGTTATGCTAACATCTTATCAAAGCTTTAAACTTTTTATGTTTCAGAGTGGCAGAAATACTATCAAACTATGTCAAGTTTTTAAAGCGTGGGGGATGATCAGATATTAGGGCTGGCCCCGAGTATCGCTGCACGAGTTTTTCTGAAATAGTGTCCAAAGTGCTCACATTCAGAGAGGCACATAGCGTAGCGACGCTAGCTAGCCAGTGCTAACATTACAGGCATAACTTTTACCTCAGCCGGCCTTAGCTAGCAGCTAGCCCCGTTTATACTCATTTCAGATGATTACTGAAATTAGCTGCGCCTCTCACTGTACGACGACGCCTCGCCACGTGTTTGCACTGAAACGTTTTTCTTTTCGTTTGTCAGTGCGAAACGCGTCTTGAACAGCGTGTTCTTGCCACTTTAGCACGTCACTGGATTTCTTCTGACAACCAAAATTAAAGAATAAAAACCAAAAAAAAAACCTCTAAAAACGAACACTTTGTGCTCGAGTGCAAATGTAACCAAGGTTTATTTAAATCATATTTAAGTAAGCGATCCGTAGGGGCCAGCCCTAGTAGATATAGAACATGCTAGGAAGTAGCAAGAGGGAAACTGGTTACAGGTGCGTTTTAATTTAAGAACGGTTTATTGTTTGTGCATTATACAGACTAACCAGCACATTCTTTGGCTTTGGTGATGTTGAATTTCTTCATCACTACCTTGTGTGTACAAAAGGAATTCTATTTGCCTTCGTTTAAGGGTGTCAGTTAAAGTATGTGTACAGTACGTTGTAAAACGGGCGAAATGGCCCTTTAACACTGCCAAATACGACTGATATTATAGCGATGTCCACCGAAAGTCAAAGATTCAGTCTTGGCTTTAGATATGGGCGTTGCTTCCAATTTTTATTCCTTCTTTGTAAAGAGACGCTTACACATTTATTGCATATTAATGAAGTTTTACCTCACCGTGTCTGATAAGGTGCACTTACAGCTTTTCACCAGTGGCTTATATTTATATTCTGTATTTTATTTAAGTTAACTGCTGCTTATTCTATCGCCTGGAACTGTTTACATGGACCTTTGTTTTACTACGTGTTTTTCATTGTTTTTCGATATGAAAAGATTGATAAAGGTATTTTTTTTTTTTTTCCCTCCAAAATGGATGTATCGTAGATTTAAACAGTGTGTTACTTGCTTGTACTACTTTCACCTGGGCCTTTTTTAACTTATAAATTGATCAAAATTCCGGTCAAAGCTGTGTGGATGAAATTTTATACTGCATTCCAATGGTGAACCTGCACACGCGCTGTCTGTTGCAGGTTTACTCAGACCTAACACTGCCACATCAGTTCCAATTTGGTTTCTAGAGTGACGAGCACGGAAGATTCCCTGCACTTTTGCCGTGCTAGAATTTATGGAGGAAAATCGGGGGAATTGGGCCAATTGACACAGAATTTGACACTGTACGACTTTCTGCACTGCCATCGACAACAACCTGAGGAAGGGTAAAGGAATGTGACAGCGCGAAATGTGTTCACATCTCTGAAGCCGGTCGATATGACGTGTGTCTTGCACTGAGATTAAACCAGGTGACATCCGCACCCCCCCCCAAACACACACACACACACTGTAATAGTAGCCTACTGCAGAACGTGTGGACAGAATCATAGGAACACCTTACCGTACAATGCATTTGTATTTCTGTATTGTAATGCATGGTACCATAAGACGTTCTTATTAGTTTGTCCATCCTATGACCAAAATAGAGGTTACGTTGGAGTTTTTACAGCTACACTCGATATTTTGGCTTCAAAAGTTCCCTGTAAAATAGATTTTGTTGATATATTATGTACATTGTAATAATTATGTACAGCGTGTGTGGCAGGAAGCAAAATGGAGCGACTGTTGGTTTCATTCCAGCACTTAACCTATTTAAAGCGGTGTTATCTAAGTGTGTGTGTGTGTGTGCGTGTGCGTGAGTGGGTGTGAACTCTTGTGAGTCTTTGCTTGTGGACGTGCAGTATGTGTGATTTGTGGGCTGAAATGTGCCAAATAGCCTGTACTGAAATGTCTGTAGTCTTCCTTTATATTCTAAATAACATATCCACCCTTTCTTATCCTGTAAGACAAAATTTTCTCAACTTCTTTTTCAAATTCTCCTGTGTTGTGAATCTCAAGCTGCCAGTTGTTCAGCTGATGCTCTTTTTTGTGCAGTAACAGCAGGGTTATGTGATATATTTTCACATCACACAGCAGTGTGAGATTAATCAGATTGTGTGTATGTGGGCGTGTGTGTATGTGTGTGTGTGTGTGTGTTTACATGCATAATTTTGAGCTGTGGTCATGCTTAGACGATTCCCTGCTCCACACAAAACTCACTTTAATGCAATCCTCTATGCTACACCGACATACAGTGTTCACATATTATGTATCCATAATGTATTAGTAAATATAAATAAAGGCACTCACCAGTTGATGTTTGGTAATTGGTTGTATCAGTGTGTGAATGTTTGCTGTTAATTGTTGTGATGGTATTGCTGTTATTAATGTCAAATTTTAGCAAAAAGGTCAAAAACCTCCTCCTATATGCAGTCTTAATGTTGAAAAACTGAAGAGTGATATGCTCATGCACTCTCAACCATCTGTCTGTGTTTATTCTGGCTTCAAAGAGTTTTTGATCCTCAGGTAGTCTACAAAATTTCAATAATAATGACACATGCATATCAGAGGTTAACAGAGCTCAAAGCGATCTCTTCCAAACGACAACCCAACCCAGAAAAACTATGAAAGCTAGCTAATATCCAAGACACCTATAAAAATAATGCCAGGGTCAGCTCTTTTGCTTTTTCCTTTTTAAAACTATAAACACTTATTACACCACTAACTGCGTTGCATATGTACTGCATTTCAGAGATTACATGCTTGTTCTTTTTTGTCATCAATAGTTTTAATGATTTGTAAAATTTTATGTTCTGTTATGTTGCATTCAATGTATCCTCAAAGATTCCATTCTCATAAAATAAGGTTGAACATCCTGGGAAGTAAATGTGAACAAAATACACATTACGTCAGGTTTTCACAATTTACGACGCTTTTCGGGGCACCTGAAGGCAGCATCCCGCTAGCTACGCTGTGGCTGTATTAGCTAAGATTGTGTATTGGCTGAATGTCATCGAAGCAAACGCCGCTTCGTCAGTGCTCGAGGCCTTTTTTGTATCTAAATAAGGTTTGTTATCACGTACTCAGTTACTTTAGTGAAATAACTTTTAAACAGAGCTCCAATGCTGCCTCACAGCATCATGCCCTGTCGTGAATCAAAGAGTTCGTGAACTTATTAGCTTGCTAAAGTTAGCCACCTGTGGCTAGCTGGTTGTTTGTATGGCTAACGAAAGTGCGTTTAGGTAATAATGACATTTTGCTAGCTTTAGCAAAACCGAAAGGAAATTATATAAACCACTCAGTGTGGCCGTTATTGGACTTATTTGACATTTTAGTGGTGGAAGCGAGTAAATATGACTCTTGAGTGAAATATTTGGGAGGCTATCTGTCCCAGGGGTTTACAAGTAATTTTGAGAGAAAGGTTTTGTCACGCAAGATTCTGTCATTCCGACAGTTTTTAAAACCATATAATCTCAGTCTCTCTTTATAGGCGTCAGGTGTACGAAATTTCAGAAACACTTGCTGACCAATAACTTGAATTAACTATAGGTCATGTCATGAGTTTTATTAATTTACATTTTAATCAGTGCTTCGTGCATACAAACATGCCCCGCCCACATTGGTTTACGTCACCTGTCCCTCAGGTTAATTACAGTCCAACAGATTGATTTGTACATCATATAATAGTAGAAATCAATTATTATTGATCATGGTATTGATTATTTAGTATTGCTGCATATGAAGAGACCACTTTAAGGCAATGAGTCCAAGGTTATATAAAGGATCTTTGAGAAATTTAATGGACCAGTTCACATATGGAACATTAACTGAGTTGAGAAAAATAACACAAAAGTCACAATCCTTCATTTTTTTGATTCCCCTTAAAGTTCTCGTATTGTAGATGTGTTTGGTATCACTTAATACAGATTTTCTACATCTCTTTATATTTAATATACGTGTAAATCTTAATGTTTTCACCAGAAAAATAAAAGATTATGAAGCCTGGCCAACAGGTTTCCTCAGAATTTAAGGAGTAACACAGTCAATGAATACTGTGCTGCCAAACAATCTAATCTTCCTTCCTGCCGCCCAATCCTTCTATTTTTTTTGAATGAGAACAAATATTTTAATAAGACGATTGTGTAAACTTTCACAGTATGAATAAAGACACACAGTGCACTCGACAAAACGCACAGACTCAGGAGGAATAAGCAGGGGGAAATAGGAGGAAACAAAGATATATAAAGTTTGGATTTATTTAATGTCTGTGTTACAAATAAATCAGAGCCGCGTGAAGAAGGTAGAGGATGTTGAAATGAAAATTTCTGACTGTACTCGGTAAGATAATTGAACTGTGTTATTTTGTGCAGGTTTGTTCGTGCAGACGTCCTTCACGCTGTACCCGAGGGAAATGTCCCACATCCCAGACCGTGACGCAGCCTTCATGGAGGCCATCAATAAGAACATGCATGTCCCAGAGCGCCTGAGCGTCGGTCCAGTGTGGCAGCGCGAGGACAAGGAGGTTGGGGAGGTCGCAAGGAGGCCAGAGGAGCTGCCAGCAGCTTACAGCATGCATGTCCCTGACAGGCTCACATACACAGGTAGCACTAGTAACATACAGGAATAATGTGCACATACTGTATGTTTATTCAGAGTAAATTTTTGTATTTTTCTTTATGTTTGATTGTCAAACTCAAATCAATCTCATTTAAGCTTTGAGAAGTTGTGTTTCACTGCATCTTTTTAACTTTTCCATTTCCAGCAGCCCCTGATATGAGCCCCAGACCTTTGTTCACGTCAGCCAAAAGGACAGTTTGCGGCCCTCTGGAGCCGTGCTTGGAGAGATCGCCAACCACCAGGGATGGAGGCATCTTCTACAGTGAACCGTTTCAGGTATAGAGCCAGATTAAATTCTCATAATTTGGTTCTGTAATGCAAATTCTATTAGAGGCAAGGCATGGGTGAGGAACGTGGCACCTTCATTACACAAAATTAATTGATTTTTTATAATGAGCAAGTAGAAGCTGGACCACATTGAGATAAGAATATTGTTCTGGGGTGCCCTAGGTCATAAATCCATGTGATGTTTCTGGGAAGGTGAGAAATCTGCTCACAGCGCAAATGTAGAGAGATTCTGTTGTGGCTTCCAGTCTTACACCTCTGAATTATTAAAAAGGGTTGCACTTGCAGCTTGAGGCCAGTTTTCAAGGACTATCGGTGATCATTTTGTAAGAAACTCAAGAGATGCACACGGTCTGAAATAAAATGACTCCTTCTGGTATTTTGCTTGGCAGAGTCCCATTCGGAGATCCTATAGTGACCAAAGCTTTGGCCGGACGCCGCCTGGGACACCAAACCAGCTGAAGCAGGCACTCCCCAGACACCCCTCCAGCTCGTAAGTATCAGAACATTAGACGCGCATTTTCTCAGTGTCCCTGGATTGGTGACATGAATACAGGTTGTTATTTTGAAGTGTTTGATAAGGATGAATAATGATGATAAATCAATAATCATTTTAATGTTCATTATATGTATAAGATGAGCAAAATGGGACATTTGAGAACAGTTGGATGATTTGTGGATGAGAGAGACACAATTACAAGGATGAACTGGTTTGGGCTTTTTCTAAACCTGGAGCACCCACGCCAGCTATTTGTCGTGCTTGTGTACAAAGCAAGATTACCAGACTCTTTGTTGAGTGTTGATTTACTTAATTGCTCGGTTTTACAATCACCAGAAAGAAGTCTGGCCTGTTGGTGACACTGCTGCAAATTAAACAAACCTGAACAGTTTAATAGGTTATTTTCCAACCGCTGTTTATTTTACTGAACGTTTCAATTTTGCCTTTTGTCCCAGAGCATGAAGATGTGAGGGAAAGAAAGAAAGGAGGGACAATGTTGGATACACAGCTGTAGGGTGAATATTTTGGAATCTGTGCAACACATCGGGGGGCTTTCAGTTCCCCCCCCGTGCAGTTATCTGTGTTACCAGCAGAAGGCGACAGAGTGCTGCTCTACTTTCCACATGTAGGTCAGGATCTTCATGTGTGGCAGACCAGGCAAGCATGGTCATGTGAGACCAGCTCGATCTATATATGGAATCTGCAGAGTTTCTGTTGGTATACAGCTCGGCTCGTTTTGTGTTTGTTAGCCGTCCCCAAACGGCAAAACACAACTGAAGTCTACCACAAAACGGAAAAGCAACAATGAAGGGATTTTGAAATGTGTGTTACGTGTGCTCTGCTCAAAGAATAATCATTTTTTTGTCCTTTTTTGTTCGTTTCTTATCTGTTTGTCCATTTGGAGAATTCCTCCTCTTCCTCCACATGTCTACACCATCTTCTCCTCCTCCTCCCATCTGCCTCTGTACTTTCAATCCTTTTTCTTTCTTCTCTCTACCATTATTTTATTCTCTGCTCTCTCTCCTGTGGTGATGTTTGCTCTATTGTTCTCCTCTTTGCATCTCCTCCCACTCTGTCCTTTCATTTTTCACTGGTTCTAGTAGAAACTCAAGCCGTCCTCTTCAGCACGGCTCCAATGGCTCTCCTACTGTCCCTACCGTGGACCCCCAGACCCGGCCTGTCCCCGCTATCCCCCCGAGCCTCCTGTCCCCACAGTCCATGCTGCAGGCAGCCAAACAACTGGGTCTGCAGGCCTCACAGCGCCTCCTGCAGACAGTCAGCCAGAAATACAGGTTTAAAAACATTACAGCAATCAAACCACCATCATTAGAAACTCAGCTTCACTTTACATGACCACTAAACACGCCAAAGAAACATGTTTTCTTTACATGTGTCATAATCCAAGTATTCAGGTTCCACATGTAGCGCCTGTGATTAATTCATTCTGTAACACTACGCTGAACAACAGTAACTTCTGCTTTTGTAGTAACGGAAACAACATCAGTGGAGTGCAGACTTTGGAGTCATTCTGCCACATTTGGCACATTTGGCACATGTTAAGCTGTTTGGAGGTTGAAGAAAATTTTAGGTAATTTTGTGGCTGTGAAGCTCAATTCAGACATTTTAAACTTCAAAGCTTCGCTCGCCACAGTCGTTAACTTGGTCTGCATTTAGTTGCTTGTTTTCCACTGACATGACAGCGAGGCGCGATCGTGTCATTTTGGTTTGTTTGTCTCGTGCTCTTAAACCAATCGCAGATGTTTTAAATCAACGTATTAACGCCACTCCAACGCCGAAATCTTCATTATGCTCTCATTACATTCAGAAGAAGACGGTGTAAATCTTACGAGCTGAGTGGAGATCTACCCTACAAAATAAAACAAAATTAGTTGGATAAAATTGCTCTAGGTGAATTGCCCGTTTAAGCACAGTTGGTAAAAGAGAATTAAACTGTCAGAAGTAGATTTTCCTTCTTTCCTCCTGTTAGTAGCTAGATTGTGTTCTGGTTCTTAACATTCAAATTCGTACCCCCTCTGACCTCTGACCTCTGCTCTTCCATTGTTTCGAGTGGCTGCAACAAGCATCAATTCTCAGCTTCACGCTTCCTCACGCTTTGTATTGGCAAACATCGCCCTCTTGTGGCTGCTTCCATATTTTCTTCTGTGGCCTCTTGGCAGGGATGTCCAGCCTGTTTGTCCTCTAATGTGGATTTGGAGTCATGGATGTTGTGTTGGATGCTGCTGGTGTGTTGATTTAGATCACAGGTTCGTGCTCCCTGCGCTCAACTAATGCACGATAATGACATTCTCCCTCTGGTTGCCTCTGATTCATGTCTTGCACCTGCTTTGTTTGACTAACATGCTTTGAGTCATCTGCTCTTCGAGTCACGCGGACTCGTTTGAAGTAGGAGTTTGTCCAAATATCTTGGCTCTAACTTGCACCTTCTGCTCCGATTGTGCGACTCACCATCTGCTTTGCTTTGAGTTAAGTCTCCACTTGCTAGCCGGTAACATCTTCGCATTCATCTCCGTGGCTCACTTGTCTTGTCGGAGGCTCACGGACCGATCGTGTGTGACGACTCTTGTGTGTGTCTCACTGGGGTGAAGATTCAACTTCCAAGAGAAGACGACGCTTCCTGCGACGGCCCAGGTCCCTGCTGCAGCATGCGTGGAGCGCAACAGGAGAAGGTGACTGGAAGGAGGAGTGTGCCTGTGTCTGTGTGGTGATGTCTGTTCTCCCACAATGCCGCAGCAGCGAAGGAAAATGAACCGAGCCGCTCTGATGTCTGATGGAAATCTGCTGCTCGTAGTTAGTGTGTGAATGGGAAATGTGCGGGAGTTTGTGCGTAAAGAGAACTTGAATTTGTGGTAGTGGACATTGGGGAAATGTGTTGCCAACAGGCATTCTCACCAACGTGTGTGTGTGTGTGTGTGTGTGTACTTGTTAAATCTAGAGTGAAACCAGACATCTTACTGATTGATTAAAGTTAATCTGAAATGCTTCAAAGTGGTGGTTCAGGAATTAGATCGGCCACGGAACAAAACCCATTTATTAGTATTATTCTTTTTGTTATAAACGCCCTTTACAACCACTGAACTATGATGGATCCCAAAATGTTGACAGAAACAGACTGTGGGTTCATTTTGAGACTAAATCACACTTTGGAAGTTTCCTCCATTGGAGTGATTTTAATGGGAATTTAAATCGAGCGAGTTGAAATCGGAGTGTCTGTCCGTCTTCCTCTCTCTCCCTCCGTGTCTGCTCCTCCCTTCGTCTTTGGGTCTTTCGCCCCCTCATCTCTTGCCACACGCTCACACTCGTCTTCTCCTCTTCCTCTTTGTCGTGTTCAGGCCCACGGAAAACTGGAGTCCAGAGGAAGACGGAGGAGGCGGAGCTGCGGTGGAGTTCATCGTCCTCAGGCGACAGGTTAGAAACGCCAGAAACATCTCTGACACGAGGCCGTGCGCCCGCTCTCGTTCTCCCACCTGGTTTGTTCGCTGACGCTCCTTCCTCCCTCGGCCTGTCCGTCCAGGTGATAAAGATGAGTCGTCGGCTGGCCGCGCTCGAGAGGCACAACGCCGAGCGGAGAAATTCCGAAGTTGTCCTATTTTCCCTGCTCATCTCCGCCTGCCTGCTGAACACCTGGCTGTGGATCCGCAGATAATACACTCACACACACACACTTATCTGTTGTGTTTAACCCACATTAATCTTTTAACCTGTGAAGGAAACGTGAGCTTTAATAGTGTTTAAGAATGACAGAAAGGGAAAGTCTTTTATTCACTCATCGTGATCAGCTGCTACAATCCAAACCGGTCGGGATTTAAGCAGCCAGTGACAGTTTTTCTTCCTCACTTGTTCAACGCAGGAAGTTGAGGCACTTTCATGTCTGTGTTGTCGGAGGAGTCACTTACAGAAATGAAGGTGATCAGCAGCTTGAGGAAAAGAGGGCACAGATCAAATCGAAACTCTTCAAACGTCAAACTGGTATTTTTCAAGTCAATAAACTTTGACAAACATCCTTCCTGAATTAAATTAAGCTAAAACGCATCCTAAATGTGTGTCATGTAAAAAAAAAAAGGTTCTCACAAGAATAGTAAATAGCGAACATACAGAGAGTGGGGTCTTTACCAAACCAATGACAATGACATCAAAATGTTACTGCGCTTAAATAGATGAATGCTGAATGATGCGACGAGCCGTCATGGCAGAAACGACCAAGAGTCAAAGAGCTCCCGTGTTTTCTTAGCGTCACCTTTTTCCATCCGAAGTCCACCCAGAGTTGAAGTGAAAGTCGATCCGTGTGTAGTTTTTGTGTCACGTGTGGAGTTCAGGATGATTGGTGTTTTTTCAAAGATTCATGGCCTGTTACAAAGGAATTTAACCGACATTCATCTGTCACACTTCTTACAAAGACACTACATCAGTATCAGAGCGTAACGCAATGCCTGTGTGTATTACATGAGTGTTTTTAAATGTGGACTTAATGTGTGTGCGCGCGTGTGTGTGTTTTGTCCAAATGTGGGGGATTTACACTACAAAGATTCGGGCGGACGCTCACGTTCTCATATTCCTCGTTTGGCTTCTCAAAATTTGTCTGTATTTATTCTTTTGGAAACTGTGCCATTATTGCTGTATACATATTTAAATAAAGTAGACTTTATATTTACATTAAGTTCATGTTTCTTGTGGTGTAAAATTCATTGAATCACAGTAACTGTTGTGCTTTTTTTTTTTTGTAAGAATAAACAGAAACCAGGAGCCTTTAAAATCTCAGCATTCTTTTATTTAACAAAAGAATTAAATTAATGCTAACGTAACTCACTTATGAAACAAACATTTGGAGACTGGTTATTTGGGTTTGTCAGGAAAAACATACACAAAAAAAAAGAACTAAATGACTTTATATCATAATACAAGAACTGTACGAGATGAGATGAATGTTGTACAAAGTGATGAAGAGTTTTAAATTGCTTTTACGTGATTGTACAGCAACAACAGAGATGCAACAATTGACACGAGCAGAAAGATGAGTTGAAATTGTTTACATTTGTTTGCAGCTGGTAAACGTGAAGCCACGCCTGCTTAACCTCACCTCACGGCGGACAGAAAGAATGACGGCGACCGTCCCGGTGTGGAAGAACGATACTCAGGTACTGCAGCGATTCTGTCAGGATTAAAGGTTAAATCCACCTACGCGACAGCAAGCTTAACGTCCGTTCAGTGACACGGAGGCACTTTGATTAGGAAGAGCGAAGACATTAGAGCAAATCAGTGTCACAGGACAGCGAACGTGTCATGGATTCCCTCTTCATCCAGTCAGGTCGGAGCTCTGGATTATATTTACACAGTCATGGAGGGAAATGTTTGATTAACCAATCGTCCCAATGAAAATGATCAATAAAGGAAAGGAACGGTGACCCACTCTGATCAGATCGGAGTGGAGTTTTAAAGTGTGTAAACATGATGAGGGAGACATAATGACGCTGCTATGATCTTGATCCACCTTTCGAAGCGGCACAATAAATGAGACATTGGCCACAAAATCCGAGTCTGAAGATGGTTCAGTGGTTAAAACCGTGGCCTTAGAAAGTGAAGGTTGGGAGATCAAATCCAGCTCTGTTTATTGTAGACAGCTACAAGACTTGGAAACCTTTGGAGACATGAACTGAAATTTAACTAAGTGCCACGATAAATGAGACCTCAGCCTCAGAAATGAGAGTCTGAAGATGGTCCAGTGGTTAAAGATGCGGCCTTACGAGTGGAAGGTTGGAAGGTTGTGAGATCCAATCCAGCTCTCTCTATTGTACAAAGACCTCGAAACCATCGGAGTGATTCAAAATTTAAAAAAAATTAACTAAGTGCCACAGGGAATTTGCATGACAAAAGCAAACGGGGACAATAGAGTGTTAGGGTGGGTTCCTGGCACAGGAGGATAAGTAGGCACCCAGTGATCAGAAGGTTGGCGGTTCGAACCCCGGTGTGTCTGTACAACGAGTTCCCTGCATGCAGCAACTTGCGGGGCGTGTAGGGCCATAAGTGTCCTACACTAACCTTTTACTGAAATTCATGAAGTAGTGTTTCAATAAATAATAAGAGTTATCTTTCGCATCTTCACTTTCACTTCACATGAACTCCAACCATATTTAGAGGTGGAATGGGGATCGATCCGGTAACCTTCTGGTCTCCAGGACCAGGCTTTACCCTCTGCACCAGGCTGGTAGTACAGATGAAGGTGTATGAATGACCTGTACACTGTTTAATGGAACAATCAGTTCAATCTTCAAGGGACTAATTGAATGATTGATTAATTAACTAAGTTATTTGATTGATCAACAGTTAATTGGTTTGATCAATTAAGTAACAAATCCAACCTCATTCATCAATCAACTTATTTAAATTAATCTAACTTAATCTTATTTGAATCATTTTTTTAAATATATTTCTTTATGCAAATAATATTTATTCTGGCATTTTAGAGGAGCGGTGGAATGACGCTGTACTTTCCAACCATGAGAAAATAGAACCACACAGGCACATGGAAAGTTTGTACAGTTCAAAGTTCACATGCACATTGTTTTTAACTTTTTAGACTTCTTTAACATGGACAAAGATTTCATTTTGAAATAACACCATCCGTTTTGTTCGATGACCCTCGTTTAGTCCACCTCGCAGTGACACACAGGATGACGAACCGAACAGGACTTGAATCTCTGCAGTGCGTTCCTAATTCGTCGTCGTCTGAAGAAATTCTATTGACCGTCTGAAACTACGGCGTCCGTTGGCCGACCAGCCTGAGCTTCTTTGGTTCCACGTTTTTGGCTTCTGCTGGATTTGTTCCACGTTGCGAAGGTGGGACGGCTAATGGGAGGAATTCTGGGAACTCGGCCGCGTTGTGACAAAAGGCGTAAAGAGTCGTGGGGGTTCACAATCACAGTTATTTTGGTTATTTCTCGGCCGAGCTGTGGAGCCAACGCAAAAAAATGTACAAAAATATTGCTCACCGTGATGTTACGTGCCGATTATGTCACTGATTTTCAGACTGATCGTGAGATGACGCGGCTTAATAAGCGCTTTCTGGCATTGTTAGAAGACGTTTTTTCCGTTCCTTTACCTTTGGTTAGGAGCACGAGAGTCAGGCTAACTGTGTGATTCACTTAAAACATTCACAGTCAGTCCACAATGCATAGTGTCAATCATTCATTCATTCATTCATTCATTCAGCACCGCTCTAACCCCGTTTAATTACTGACCGATGATGATGATGATGATGATGATGATGATGATGCCATTCAACTTTCCAGGCCAGCCGAGTGGATTCAACTTCCAAGTTCGCGTCCAAACTGAGGCTCATCTCCGGTCAGTCGAATACTTTCCGTGGCTTCTTTTGGTGGAACGCAGCCGATGGATGAAGTTTGTAGTAACACAAGTGCCAGAAATGTGAAGTATTTACAATTTTAGTGTCAAACTACTTGACATCATGAGAATGATGAATATCATCCATCTGGCTGGTCCAAAAAATAAAAATGCTGAATGTTGAATGGAAATGACCGACTAAAGAAGGGTTCCCGGACGAATGAGAAGTAGTGAGCCTCGGCTACGGTGAAGGCACGTCGGTGAACGTTTAGGTCCGAGACGCCGACTCAGGGCGCTGGCCTTCGTGGATTCCTCTAGACCGTCTTGTTAAGGGACCACGTTAGGCTGGCAGTACACTGAACAATCGTCGCCGGTCGCCTAAAGATGATCCTGTCCTCTCCTCACGAGTCTGAGCGGCTCGAGAGGAGATGGAGTCAGTGGTTTTCCAGGCAAACGAGTGAGCAGCAGTGAGCGTGAACACCAGAGAAAAAGAGGAAGAAGAGGAGGAGGAGGAGGAGGAGGAGCTGTCATCTCATCTCACCATCTGCCACGGTTCCAGGTCTGATCCCGTTTATTTGTCGGCAGAATAATCTGCAGAACCTTTCGACACGTTTCGAGAATATTTGGTGGAAAGCCACGGAGCGACACTCACGTGAGATTTATCAACTTTTTTTTTTGTTGTTGTTTTGTTTTTTACGCTCTCTGATGCATCGCCGCGCGTAAAAGGCAACCGAGGCGTCGTGTGATTGTCCGTCACAAACACGGGTGAAAAATCCTAAACATTTAAAGGAACTGAGTGCAACCTTGGCAGAGGTAGACGGACGCTCTGAGCGCCTTCACGAGCAGACTCTACGGTCTACTGTCACTTTGACAACGGTGACGTCACCGCTCGCCCTGGGAGCCCCGCCCACACGGCGGCTGTAGGGGTGAACTGGGCGATCGATGACTTGATTGGTTGGCAGGAGCCCGAAGGAAGCGTCCAACATCCAAACTCGTTCGTTTCAACTCGGCTCTCTGACGGCGCCTCGCACACCACAAACACTAAGTCGGTACCCTATGTACAAGGTGAACAAGGTCTCGCAGTTTACATGGTCGCTTCTGATTACCCAAGTGCCAAGTCTAAGTATGGTTAAAAAAAAAAAAAAATACTTATTACACATAAATACAATATCTAATGTCACACACACTTAAGAAGAGTAGTGCAATAAATGCAACAACAATGCAGCCAATACATTTGGTCCAAGGGGGGCTCAGAACCCTCCGGCAACACTGGACGCAAAACCCGGCCTCCACGCCACGAGCCGCTTTCGTTTGCCTCGCCGGCGCGTCCTCGTCGGCGAAACGGTGCCGCGGTTGGTAAGAAACGGGGTCGTCTGACCGCGCCGTGACAACGCCACCAAACCCTCCGACGTCCGACAAGTAGTGCATAATAACAAAGTCGATCACGGCGAGTCGCATACCGTCAAATATGGAAAAAAAAAAAAAAAAAAGACAAACACACACCCAGGGGTGAGCCCGAGTGTGTGTTCCTGGTACGTGTGTGTCTATATAGTGTTGTTTATAGAGTGAACCTGTGTCTTTTTATATGTTCAGAGGCCCTTAACGCGACGTTTCTGTGCCAAGTATCCACCACCGACAGACTAGATACAAAGGTTCATCAGGTCCATCACCAAAAATGACAGATCATCGACGGCGTTCTGCAGAGTGGCATAATACTTGAAATATGCGGCTATACGGTTGCACTATTTGAACGTTATAATGTTCCAGTAACGCCGCGTTGACGCTGCGAGACGAGAGGAGGACTCGTCGCTCTAAAGCTTTTTGCATTTTCCTGCAAAAATATTCAACGCGGTCGGAAGAGACTGGAGGAACACGGGGACGTGGCACGCACTCCGTCAGCGGTGCTGGAAGTGTTCGAGTGTGCGCGCGTGTAAACAGAGAACCAAAATGTCTGTGTGTCAACCTGTCCACACTCAAATCCTGCATCCGGGGACCAGACGAAGCTGCCACGAGGACTGGGGGGAGTCCAAGACGTCCCGGGATCAGATGAGGATCTCTACCATGTCGTTGTCCACGTCCTGCTGGGTGGGCGGAGCCGTGGGAGGAGCCGGTTGCTGCGGGTGGGACTGGACCGGTGCTCTTCGTTCGAGCGTGCTGCTGTGAAACCCCGGCACGTCTGTGCAGGTCAAACAGAGGACGAGGAGAACAAAGTGGATTCATTCACTCACATCTGGTACTTCAGTATGTTCACTATGTGTTTAAAGTAACAACGTAACAGTACGACTGTACTTCAGTATGTTCACTATGTGTTTAAAGTAACAACGTAACAGTACGACTGTACTTCAGTATGTTCACTATGTGTTTAAAGTAACAACGTAACAATACGACTGTACTTCAGTATGTTCACTATGTGTTTAAAGTAACAACGTAACAATACGACTGTACTTCAGTATGTTCACTATGTGTTTAAAGTAACAACGTAACAATACGACTGTACTTCAGTATGTTCACTATGTGTTTAAAGTAACAACGTAACAATACGACTGTACTTCAGTATGTTCACTATGTGTTTAAAGTAACAACGTAACAATACGACTGTACTTCAGTATGTTCACTATGTGTTTAAAGTAACAACGTAACAATACGACTGTACTTCAGTATGTTCACTATGTGTTTAAAGTAACAACGTAACAATACGACTGTACTTCAGTATGTTCACTATGTGTTTAAAGTAACAACGTAACAGTACGACTGTACTTCAGTATGTTCACATATGTCCTTCTTTCAAAGAGATATCAGTACTTTTACTCATGTTTAACTTTGTGGTACTTTATTCAGGGTCCCGTCCCTTTAAATCCTTCAACCTCACAGCAACACTCGGTGCCTGCCTGTGCTGACCTGCTAAGCGATCCGGTATGTAGACTGGGCTGGCGCTGGACAGGCGGGCAGGTAGCGTCATGCTCTGCAGAGCCGGCGTGCTGGGTTTGCTGCTGTCCGGGTTTTGACCCTTTTCTGTCTGCGTGCAGCTGTCCCTGCTGCCGGTCTTGGAGTGGCCCGCCATCATCGGGGTGGAGGGAAGAACCGGGGAGGGGGACGAGGAGATGGACTCCGTCCTGAGAGACTCTGTCCGAAACTCTGGACCCAGAAGAACCCCTGGGGGAACACGAGCACCGTTAACTCTTTGTGCAGAGCAGAGACTCAGCACAGTGATCCACCCTTCCAGGTCTTTGACATCCTGGATGTCCCGAGTACCAGACGAAGTCAGGGTCCTTACCTAGGCTTCCCTTCCAGCTGGTGTCCTTGCGTTCCTCTGTGATGGGCGAGCTGCTCAGTCCCAGGCTGTGGGAGAGAAGTCCTGACCCGCCGGAGCCCGTGTTGGAAATGGACATGAGGGATTTGGAGGGCCTCATGGCGGACGGGGCGTCGGACTTGATGGGCTCCTTCCTGGAGCGCTGGTGCAGCACCTTGATCATTGCGTCCTTCTCTATGATCTGAGCGTGGAGGTTCTTTATCCTGGATTGGACACGAGGCGTAGGACGGTGAGGAGATTTAGATTTAAAGGTCTTACCAAGTCCACCTGGACCAGCAGAATCCTCTACCTGCTCTCCATGTCCAGACAGCGCCGATTGGCGATGAGGATCTCCTCCTCTTCCTTCTGGATGCGAGCCTCCACCGACGTGTCGTAGCTGCTGCTGGGGGAGTGGTTTATGGTCACCACGGACGACGTATCCCTGCAGAAGAAGAAGAAAGAGAGCGGCGGAAATAAGCCTCGGGACAAAGTGCAACAACGTCCGGAACAATGTGCCGATTGTGCGTTGGACGTGTGTATTCAGGTCCATAAGGTCCCCGTCCTTCTGGGGCGACCGTGCCAACTCTAATCTGTGTCCCCCCCACACGTGTCCAGTACCTCTGCGTGGCGACGGACGCGGCGGCGTCCAGGGCGAACTGCCTCATCACGCTCTCCTCCAGGTACTTCTGCTCCCACTTGGTCATATCGGCCTCCAGGGCCAGGATACGCTCCTCCTTCTCCCTCAGGTGCTCCATCAGCGCCGTGGCGTTGTACTCCGAGGGCACGTTGCCGCCGCTCTGAGAACCTCCTTGACGCTGAGGCGGACGGAGAACAACATCAATTATTGCGCCCTTTTTCCTCGGCGATGGAGAGAGAGAGAGTCGGCGTGGGTCCGTGCCGTACCTGCTGCATGCGCAGCGACTCCAGCTCTCGCTCCAGCCGGGTTCGGAGGCGATGCTCCAGCTGTTCCCGCTTCTCGCAGGCGGCCTGAAGCTGAGCGAGGGCCTGCTGCATCCGCTCCACCTTCTCCACGTACACCTGCTTCTTCTTCAGCTGCGCAGACGAGACGAGAAGAGATAAATGTGTGGATCAGGGACGTCCTTCGCGCTGACGTCGGAGGAGTCCGAGTGTCAGCAGGTGACGGTGGATTCCTAAAAGTTTACACTCTGAGCACAGCCGTCTCAAGATTGGGACCAGATAATGGAGGCTTTGTCTCCCTGTGCAGTCCCTTTGAACTCCACTTTTGGGTCTCTGCTGCTGCTGCTGAATGGACTGATTTAGTTCAGGAAGACTCTGTAAAGTAGCGAAAGAAAGAACAGAGCAGAGGAGAAGAAAACGGCAGAGAGGAGCTGAAAGGAGGCAGGCAGAGGGCCAAAGATCTGAAGGCCCTTTTATTTTGGTAGAGAGGGGGACAGACCGAGAGAAAAGCCTCCAGCTCTTTTGTTTCCCACAACAAGCGGGCGTTGTGGGGCAGTTGCTGGCCCTGACCTGGCGAGGGCCCATTTCCTGTCCTGTCCTGTCCTGTCCTGGACCTCCGTCTGTCCACCCTTTACCTCCCACCTTGTGGACCCGGGGCAGGGCGGCTGAGAGCCGGCCGTTAGCAGCCAGGCAACGGTAGCTCAGCTGGCAGATGCAAGATGGAGAGAGAGGGGGACGTATGAGGATGGAGAGGAGACGGAGGGAGGAGAGAGGGGGGAAGTAAAGGAGGGCGATCAAGTTAGAGGCGAGAGAGAGAGAGAGAGGAGAAAAAAACGAAGCAACGAGCGAAAAAATGAGGAGAAAGGAGGAATAAAAACGGTGAAGAAAGGTGGAGAACGAACGAGTGGAGGGAGATCAGCGAACACGCGCTGTGCAGCCACCAGGGGGCGTGACGGCACAAGTACGGAGGGAAAAAAAACCATGAACAATGGTCAGCAGAGCGGAGGGGCTGGTGTCAGATAGCAGGCCAACACCGGAGCAGCAGCACAGAGACTTTCCACTAAAGTTAAAAATCAGTAACCAGGAGACACGAACCGACGCGCCAAGAATCAAAACAAACACAAACGCTGACCCGCTTTCAGATGTTTCCCCACGCCAGGAAGGAATTTAGAGCTCAAATGGAAGAAACGTCAAACTCTCATCCGTCCAAATCGCGAGGCGACAACGAGACACTTCATTCGTGTCCCAGATCGATAAACGCTTCGAGTCTTCGAGCGTCCCCCTCTGATCTGATCCCCGTCTTACCTCCTCCTCCAGCTTGACCACTTTGGCCTGAGCGTTGTTGAGCGCCTGGTCTCTGATCTCGATGTGTCTCCGCTGGTCCTCCGTGGTGGAGCGCAGGGCGTTCAGCTCCATCTCCAGCTTCTCCTTCTCACGCACCGTCTCTTTGTCTGAAAACACACACACACACGCACACACACGTTGTGGTTGATGGGAGTTTTGTGAGTTCTAAGTGATTCTGATTGACAGAAAGAGTAAAATAATCAGATTGAGTTGTAGGGACGCTGACATCGGCCCCCGAGGAATGCTGGAGGTGGTGTGTTGAATGTCGCAGGATGCGTGTGTGTGTGTGTGTGCGCGTGTGTGCGTGTCGCTCACTTTGTGCGAGCAGCTGCGAGATGGTCTTGCGATTGTCTTCCGAGCCGTCGCACTCTTTCGCGGCGAGCTGTTTGTTGGCCGTCTCCATGCGCTCTTCAACAGACAAGAAGACGCAAGGCTGCTCTTAAAATGATGCAAAAATGATGTCACTCTCCACAGTTTAACTCTCTGAACGGAAAACAATAGAATGCGAGACGGAGAAAAATAAAACGGATGAAAAATGATGGCTCGTCGCTCCGGCAACTCCCTCTGTGTACAGAGGGGCTTTTATTTGAAAACCGATCTCTGTATTAAAAACACATTGAGGATGAGTCAACTCCACGAGGAAGAGTAAGAAGACAAACCTCCTGCGCACGTGTTAAAAGTATTACAGTCGTCAAAAGTGTTGCAATTCAGCGTTACCGTCGACTTATTGTAGTTTTTCTATTACTTCACACTTTTTTCTGCGTCGCTTTCCAATTCTTAGTTTCCAGAGATACGACACACAAACACAACGTCCGATCAATTTCTCAATCCTCTCTCTCTCTCTCTCGCTCGCCCTCTCCCGCCACTTTTAAGAGTCCCGCCGGGATTCTGGTTGCTCAGTGAATCACAAAGAAACAAAACTAAAACAACAGATCTTGTTTTGTTTTTTTTTGTTTTTGTTTGTTTTATATTTGCAGCTTGGGGAAGACTAAGAGTGGAGATGAAGATTAAAAGAACAAATGTACTTTTACTTTACTTTGAAGCTAATAGTCTTACTTCCAATCTGTCCTATTGGAAGATATAAGACTGCTGCTCTATCGCTATCGACCAACTTACAATAGAACAGATAATAAATAACAAAAACCATCATTTTTTATGACCAAACCGAGGGGAGACAACCTGAAAAAATAATAAAACAACATTTTGAGGCTCCCACTTGGACCATCGTTGCAACATTACAGGTCATCGTTGGATCAAAGTATGGAAATAGTTGAGCATCTCATCTGCGCTACACACGCACAGGCCTGTCAAAGCGACGGAGAGAGGAAGCTGGAGGGAGAGCAGGCGAGGTGGCAGGAAGAAAGGCCGCTCGTTGTACGGGGACTCCCAGCGGAGGCCGGTCTGGGCCCAAAGCCACGAATGGAAGTTCATTCATCAGGGGAACAAACAGTTCATCAGGTGCCACAGATTCACATTCACTCACACGACACGCAGCTCATCGTTCGTGCATCACTCTGTCCGCTACGTTCTGGAAACACCAAAGTGACCCGACCCGTGTGATTGTGTAAACATTTGCTGAAAACAGGAAGTCGCTCCCCTGATATCCCTCCTCTTTAAAAGATGCTCTCTGCACGGAGCCCAGACCAACATGGCTGCAAATCAAACAACAAACTCGCCCGCTGCACATTTCTGTTCATTTTCCCCGACGATCTCGCCGCTACGCAGCCTCCTGCGTTGCGTCATCCCGAACGGGGGCGCCGCGCCCTCGCGCAGACGTAAAGCAGAGACGTTTACCTCGCAGGTCCCTGTTGAAGTCGTGCAGCCTGCGCACCTCCAGCTCCAGCTTGTTCCTCATGGTTTTCTCCAGGGCCTCCCTCTTGGACGAGGACTTGGCCAGGTTTTCGTAGGCCTCCGACACCAGCTGGATCTCCGTCTCCAGCTGCCGCAGACCGATGAAGGGAAACGGAGAGAAGAGGGAGAGAAATCTAGATTCAACGGGAGCCCAGCAACAGAACAACAGAATAACAGAATAACAGTAACAGAGTAACAGAATAACAGAATAACAGGATGTATATGACTGAGCTAAAAGTTTAAAGTAAGTTTCTGTAGATTTGGATGCCTTTCTCCTCGTACTCCAACCTCTGGTTTTGTGGCGTTCTTACCTTGTGCAGCTTGGTGACTTTCTCCCGGCAGACCTCCATCTCCTGCTTCAGCGTCCTGTTCTCCTCCGTCAGCATGTCCACCATGTGATGGGCTCGCGCCATCATGGCGAACGGCTCTCCCTGGTGGGAGTACGAGTGCGGGTGGGGGAACTGGGAGGCCTGGACCGGCGGCTGGGGTTGTGGAGGTGGAGGGTTGTGAAACTGCTGCTGTTGGTGTTGGTGTTGTTGCTGTTGTTGTTGTTGTTGTTGTTGCTGCTGCTGCTGTAGCTGCTGCTGCTGCTGAAAGTGATGGTGCTGCTGATGCTGCTGCTGCTGCTGATGGTGCATCCGCGGCGTGGAGCCGTAGTGGTCGTGGAGGAAGCCGTGACTCCTCTGAGGTGGAGGATGGTTGAGCCCCTGTGAGAACGGCTCACCTGCCTGGTGGAAACCTGGTCCCTGCGGACTGCGGGGCCCCATGCCCAGGAAGGGCTCCCCTTGGCTCGGGGGGTGCTGATGAGGGAAGGAGGGGTGGGAGGCGTGGGAGGCACTGAGCATGCTGCTGAGGGTGGAGGACTGGGCGCGGGATAAGGAGCCCACCGAGGTGACGGAGGAGGTGGGACTGTGCTGGTGGAAAGGCCTCTGGGAGTGGACCGAGCCCTCCTTACTGGACCTGGGGAACACCAAGGGTGAAGACTGTATGAATACTTAGAGCCACAGGACGACTCGTTGGAGCTTCGCTACTTTCTCTTCTACTTTGGAAATGAACACCCAGCCGAGTCATCTGTTCCAGGAATCTCACCCAGTTAGTGTCGATGGCACCAAAAACGAAACAGGAAATGGGGACTTGGCTTCCCCCCCCACCGCCGAGCGCACCGACGCGTGGTGGCACGAGAGGCCTTCATGGTGGGAGGCTTGGTGACGCTGACACGCTTTGATGCACTCAGTGAGTTTCTACAAACGTGACATTCTACTTTTTGTTTCCTTAAAATGTTACGAGTCTGACGGTGAACGTGGGGGAGTCGGCCGATGACAGCTCTGAGCGCATCCGAAGAGTGTTTTCATGGACGGTCTGTCATAGGCGGGCTACGGTTGACCTGCTGTAAGGCAGACAGCCAGTAATCAGCCGGCTGGAACCGGACTGGAAATGACGGATCGTCAGGATCATGAAGTGCTGCTGACTGGTGACTGGTGGTGTCGCTCTACGCAGAGCAGAACCTCCAATATCTTAAGTTGGTTCATTTGAAGCGAGTTTGACGTGGAACACATTTGTTAGCATCATTCAAATCTCACTTTTGGAGAGTTTATTCTGAAAGGCAACGTCCGGTCTGCAGCTTCGAGCTCGCCTGAGACCAAAAGACGTTCAGGCCTTCAGAGAGCGGCCGTATGAGGGGAACGGACAAAAGAGGTTCGATAGAGGCTCGTGACGGTGAAAGTCCGACCGGAATCGTTGCTCTGTCGGACGGACCTTTAACCTTTAAAGCGTCGAGACCACTATGACTCACCTGCCGCACTCCTGGGAAAATACCGGCTGTACAGCGGCTTGGAGAGGAGCAAACATTCCTCCCTTCAGCCCTCAAAGGAAAATCATCAAAGTGGAGCCTGACATGTCTCCGCTTGTCCCGCCTTGATTAAAACGCTGCGGAATTCATGACTGTTTGAATCCGCGTCGCTGTGAGGTAAACACGCTGTTGCGAAACAGGCCCGACGAGATCCATCCATGCCATCCAACACCCCGACTCAGCACAACAGAGGAAAAAAAAAAAAAAAAAAGTTTTTTTTTTTTTTCCCG
>OMNV01018549.1:5077-23008 GCA_900303265.1 Brotula barbata
GCCGTCTGCCCTGCTCCTCCCCCACCTTTCTCACCCCTCTCTCCTCCCTCCTTCCCTCTGTCCCCGTGGTCCACAGCGCTCTGCCTGTGGAAGCGGGCGCTCTTGCTGCGTTGCGTCGGCCGGTTGGGGGGAGGCGGGGTATGGGGAGGTGAGGAAGAAAGGGGACTGAGGTCGGGCGTGACTGCATCATTCGAGGGGTCATCAGAGGCACCGCTCTTTACGTAGAGGTCGGGGCTGTCAGCAGTACCGGCGCTACTCGACATCCCCTCCGCCTCCATCTCACTGGACACCTGATGCTTCGGACGCTGCACCTCCACACCTGCAGAAGAAGAGGAGAGAGCATCTCATGTGCCTGCTGACCTGACAGAGTTACTGATACTCAAAGCTCCCACAAACTGTCAGTGATGAAAGATTTGGAAGAAGTTTTGAAAATAATTTTAAAGACATTGTTGGTTATGGAAACACTGTTGCCTATTTTTAAATTGACGCTCTGCAGATGCAGCTCGTGCCATGCTGCAGCCTGTTAAAATGGGCACCGATCAGAAGAGTCGCTCACTGAGGCATCATCCTGTTGTCTATATTAGCGATCGCTTGTTTTGCATATTTGAATTTGTAAATAAATGTTCCTTCCCTTGGCATAGATGCATAATAATAACACACACAGTCACTGTCATCTCAGGGTGTGTGTGTGTGTGTGTGTGTGTATATGGGTTGTGATGTTTAAGTGTATGTTGCCCTCCTACAGTACTATCAGTGTGAGTGACACAGGCACAAACCAAAAGCCGCAGGGGAGTTGACATTGACATTTACCACTGGTCAACACACACACACACACACACACTCTTTATACTATGTAGTGTTTGTTTACGCATACATACACACGTTGGTGGTGTATTTTTAATTGCCTGATAAAGGATGAATTAAGTTGGAGGATGTGTACAGTGTGTATATATATTACTGAATGTTTAATTTGTCGGGTAAACAATCAGCCAATATTTTTTTCTTTTTTTTTATAAATGAATGAATAAAGTACATTTATAGATACAGAGAGAGGGAGAAAGCGATGAGTACCGTTCTCCGGGTGTTGGAAAGAAGGGGAGAACTGCTTGGCTGTGACCCTGGCCATGCGACTCTCCTCCTGGGCTTTCTGTGCTGCTCCTACTGCTGCCTCTGCTTTACCCTGTGCATGGGCAGTCCTGGAGAGACAAACACAGACAACATGAAAACATGTAGAAATGTTTGGGTGAAAGTATTTGAAGTATTTAGAAGATCCAAAAACACAGAACATGAAAGTTTTTAATGCTAATCTGGATTTTTTTTCTGTCAGGACAATGAAATCCTGAGGACACATTTTGTATTTAAAATACGTATTTCAAATACAATTATCAGAAATCCTGCTAACATTAATATCAGAATGATTTTAATGGAATTAACATTTCTGGCACTCAGTCAGTACCAGCAAGGCAAATTTCATTACTCTGCCTTAACAGATAATGAGAGAACTCTCAACACTTCCATCATCTCAGTCATTACCCTGAACCAACTGATGATGATATGGATCATTCATGTCGGAACCTGTGCGTGTGCGTGAGAGCGAGAGAGAGGGAGAGAGGGAGAGAGGGAGAGAGAGAGAGTCTGTAGCGTGAGCTGGCTGATGAACGGTTCATGGGATTCCAATAAATGTCTCCATTCACGAAGCACAAAGAGACACTGGTTTGTTTGTGTGGAACGAGTTCATCAGAGTGACGCCGATTCATCAGAGCAAACCCATTAATACAGAGTCCAACGTTTACAGACCATAGCATACACCGTGATATAAGGATATGTGGTTCAAGGATTTACTCATGGACATTTTTATCCTCTATCTGTCATGAAAAAGTTTTACTATTGAATCAAACTGCATCCTGTCTTTATGCTGCAAGGTTTGGATGGATTTTTACTTTAATGAGACTTTAAATAAGAAAATAAATGTACTCCTCGTTTGTCTTTAGTTAAAGGGAATTAGCTCACTATAATTAAACCTATTCCATATTACGATTTCAATTTGGCACAGTCAAATTCAGATTTTAGCCACTTTGTTCCTCTCTGCTGCTGTGCTGTCCGTGAGAAAACTTCTTCAGCAAGGATCCTGTGACTGTTTCACCTCGCAAAGATTCTCTGGGTGTTCCACAAGGAAATACCCTGCTATTCTCCTCTGGGATATACAGAAAGAGAGAGAGAGAGAGACTAACCTAGTTTCATTCTGTGTGGGTGGTATTCATTAAGCTGTGGGCACATAAAATTATTCCCACCATCATCCTGTCACCACAGCATTTCTATTTATTTTAGGATTGGTTTGAAGGTTAGGGTGAAGTACTGTAACCCTCCAAGGAACCAATTAAAGTCAGGACAGTGTCCATTTAAGCAATACTGTGTGATGTCATTATCTTTGATCGACCTGAACTATGAACCAGGTTCAGAGGGTGACACTATGATCCCCTTTTGAGGCATTCTTACTGCGTTCTTGTTATCAGACTGAGATATCCAAATAATGAGGTCACGCAGTAATGCAAGGTGAAACAGGGACCTGTTGCTGGAACGCAGTCGATGACAGCCCAGGCAAAAAAAGTTATTAGTTCTTTTATTGATGATGCTGATCTTCCACCAAGGAAGGATGGGCTCGAACCACGTGACCGCCCACACCGTGAATTCCAAACACAATGCAGGCAGCATCTTCACAACAAGGACTCATGATTGAGATAAGATAAGAGAGAGGAATCAAGGAAGGAAGGTAAACTGGTCATGAGCACATGACATCAAACTGGCTATTGTTAGATGTATAAGCGTACCAGAAAAGTAGATCATGCACACACACTAAGTGAAAAGAGGTTGTCCTCTTCCAAAGCTCAAATAATTAAATAATAATTTTCCAGTCCCAAACAAACTTGATCTGGGACACAAAAAAACAGGTCAGATCCAAATAGTTGCATGTGTTGATGACCAATATTTGTTTAGAAGTGTCCTGACCCAGTCTTAGAGCAGTCACAGATATCCCAACATTCTCAGCACACAATCTAAGATTCTCCTGTAAATTGACTTTCAACTTCACCTCATCTCCTCCCAGCTGAGAGATACTGCAGTCTGTCGTCATAATCATCATCTTCCTCAAAATATGTGAGCGCAGAGAATATCTTTTGATGATAAATATGGTGATTTTTGTAGGACTCAATACTTTTAACAAAAGTGATCTAAAGCCCCCTTTGTGTGTGTGCATTTTTAAAATTGTTCCTGTAACTTTACCCCGCCAGACATAAAATTTACATTTATTATTCCTAAAAGGGTCATTGTAAATAATCAGATTCTTACCACAGTTACACAACAGACAACAGAGCTCTTACAACAACATTAAAAGAAAAATCCTGAGCTGAAATTTTGCACAACCCCCATGTGATCATAACACAAACCAAAAAAACTCAATCAAAAAGTGTCCAGAAAAAAGACCCTGAAAATCTTCATTTCGATGATATGGACTGACCTCCCTTAAATACGACTTCTCTGTGATTTCCTGGATTAGATTGTGTGTTTCATTGTCACTGCGTGATGAGCAGCTGTGGCTGCCCTATTAGCGGACCTTCATCGGGGCTAATAGGATTGTGTCTTTAAAGACAAAGCTCATGTAGTCTGCTGCATGCACGGGCTACATGTGAACAAAGGCGAGCATGATCAGCAGCTGTATTCACAGCGTGTAAGCACGGAAACCTGCAGGCATATCGGGAAGAACACAGGGTGGCCGGGGGGAGTGGTGTGTAGTTCATCCTCAGTGCTCCCTCAACACATTCACATTCATTTACTTGGAATATTCTGAAAGAGGAAAAACCTTTACTGCCAATGTTCTATGAGAAATTGTAGAATAAAATATAAAAATAAGTTTTTGGAAAATTTCTAAAAATACATATATAGTAAAGTTATTTAATTTATTTTTTAATGCTCTATAGCAGGGGTCTCTATTCCAGTCCCCTTGTGAGACCCAGTCCTGGTTCCTGTCAGGGATATGGCCTGAGACCAGACTGCATGGTTTCTCTATGGTGATAAAACATTTCAACCACAACAGTATTGTTTTTCCATATCACATGCATTACATAATGTATATGGAAGATAGTTACTGACCGTAATGTCAATGGTGCGACACATATTACAGTATTGATCTGTTCCAAGGTCAAATGATAAGAGGCTCTGACCTTGTGCCTCACTCTCTGACTGTCACTCTCTGTCTGCCCAAGCTGTTTCAACTCTGCAACAATTGTGTTTTCTTTCTTTTCATAATTTATTGGTTGTATCCCTTTATAGGCAGCAATGCTGGCACCTTAACTTCCAACTCGGGGAAATTAATTTTGCAGCTCCTGACACATCAGTGTTCCAGCAACAAAACAACAAATGCAACACAGCATTACACGCAAAGTTGTGTTTGCTTCAAAACTAATCATTCTCAGAAAAAAAAACTTAAGTTTTAGTTGCGGTATATCTAATTTTCATGTATCGAGTTTTAGTCCAGCTCAAAACACCATGTGAATCCACTTATCAAGATATGTGGTTATTACGGAGTGTTAGTAGTCAAAAATCTATTCATATCAGGTGTCAGCTCTTAGCCAAACAAAAGGCAAAAAGGAGGACTTTGGCTTATGTTGAGGACAAATGTGTTGGATGCATATGGGATGATTTCCATGGTCCAATGCTTCTTGTTTGTTTTTCCACAAAACCAGTGTAAAATGACCTTATAACACGATTCCTTCACACAACAAAGTCTGAGAGAAAAATGGGTCGTGGGCCTACTTCTGATAAGTCGCCTCTTGACAGAGTGTCAATGTGTATCCGTGAGTACAGGTCCCAGGACAACTCATTAATTTCAGCTTTGAACTTAAAAAGAAAAATATTTGCTTTATGTTCTGGCCCAAAACTTCTGTAAATGAGTAGTTTAACATAAGTTTTGCTGTGCATGTGAATCTGTTGAATGTGTGTCTCCATCGCAGACTTTAAGGAGCATGACAATAAAACTATAACAGTAAGTAAGGGAGGAAGAATAGGAGGGAGACAGGTGTAAGCAGACAGACAGGTACCTGGACAGAGCGATCTCAGCCTTCTGTCGGGCGATGTCTGCTGCCTTCTGCGCTCCCTCCACCGCTCGGTCCACCTTCTCTCTGATCTTACTGGCCCTCAGAGGGATCAGGTTCTTCCTCTTGCCGCTCACCAGGATGTTCTGCTTGTACTTCCCTTCCTCCTTCGTGCCATCAGGAAACGTGGTGCAACCGTAGCCATGACGTTTGTTACTAAGCCACTCCCCCTCGTACTGGAGCCCATCAGACCGTCGGCTGATACCGAACCCTGTCCTCTTGTCATTTTTCCACTCTCCGCAGTAGGTCTCGGTTGCCGTGGCGTCCACGTCATCATCGGCGACGGCCAACTCAGCATCTGCATCTCCAAGGCTGGACAGAAGACAATAAGACAGGTTTGGTCTGATGTACTCAGTCAGGGAAACAGACAAATGCACATGAACGGGGGGGCTGCACCAGCTGAGATGTGACATTTGGACTTAAAAGGCTGCTGTAGCTCCAATCACAGGCTTTGGTGTGCACACCTGAGACAAAAACTGAGACAACTTTCAGTACTTAGGTCAAATTCTGCAGCTAAATTACTCTTACTCGAGTATTTTTCCTCATTTGCAAATTTTACTTGTAACAAAGTTCTTGTCAAACACGGCTTCTGGACTTCATTTACGTGCTGTGCCTTGTAAATTGTTAGAAACTGTGTAGGAATGATAGTAATCTGATTGATGTCACTTCGTTGCCAACAACGCTGCTATGTCTGCTGCGTCTTGTCATCCATCAGTGTTGCCTGAGTTTTCATCAGAGCTGATAAGCTGCTGTCAGTCGCTTTGTGCCGACTGATTCTGTGAGCATCAAATGTCTGTTTGTAGTAATTAGTGCCTTGGAAATATGTTGTACTTGCTTGGAATGGTCCTGAATGCTTCATTAAATGAAATCTGTGGTTAATAACGGAGTTGGGGTGATTTTAAGAAACCAGACTGAGCTGACAGAGGAACACGCAGACTAAGAAAGAAGAAAGTAATCGACTAAGCTGGAAATGTTTGCATCAGATACTGGTCCAACTGATCGTCAATGAGTTTAAACAATGCGTGTGAAATATGTGGTTTGAGAACCATTGGTCCTACTGGCACCTGCCCTGTGGCCCCACCCCCGAAATCCTTCTTCCTTATTGACCGTTTCTATTACCTGATGGTCGAGTTGATATCAGAGGCCGCAGAGGACACAGTACTCATCCCAGCCTCACTCCTGAACGAGCTCTGTTTGGACCTCTGGGATGCCAGTGAGCTCCTGGACTCTGACTTCCTCAGCTTGAGTCCTGAAAGGATGGACCTCCGGAACAGCCCGCCCTTCCTCTTCCCCTTGAGCAGCTCGGCCTCACTGTGAGCCGTCAGTACAAAACCTCCACGAGAAACCGCAGGGCTGCTCCCGCTGCTTCCTGTGCTGCACATGGAGACACTGGTCGTCAGGGTACCAGGAACCGGAGGTGGAACGGGAACCACCGCGCCAGTCCGGTCCAACAGAGCTGTGCCATTGCTGTGCTCTGATCCGGAACGGAGAGAGTTTATGGAGGTGCGAAGAGGTGAGCGGATGACGGCTGCCATGCCGTAGGGGACGCTCTGACGCACGCCGTAGCCATGTCGCATCCCACCGACCCATTGACCCTGGAATGTTCCTAGAAGGAGGAGAACAAATTGAGTTCTAGTCTTGATATGAAACATGCGTCTATATTTTCTACATTAGGCCAGGCCAGAAGGTCTCCTACATTAGAATCTGAGATGAATCAGGGAGGGCCATCATTGTGACAAAGTTCATTTAATCAGTTGGGTGGATGCATACTCAATCCCCTCTGGTAGCATTGTGGTACTCTGACATATCTGACTGACCAGACCAACACAACTAATTTGGCAATTTGGCATGACATGAAATGCTGAATGAATGCTGTCTGTCCTGGGGACCACATTTGAGAATTGCCTCGGCAAACAGCCAAGAACCCCGGCATACAGTTATAATGAATATCACTGTATCATTTAATGGAAATAAAATGTGGGCGTGGCTCCCATCTGTCAAACCAATCATATCATATCCACTCACAGCTGCATAATCGTCCTGAAAAGTAGGACATCCGATCGTGTGTATGCGTTTGTGTCACTCTATGGTACTCTCTCAGACTCACATACACCCACACACACACACACAAACAAGGAACGGAAGTGTGTGTTCCAATGGTAGTGCAACTGATCCATCACGCCTGCCCATACCTATGATGTAACAGCACTCTGATTCATTCTGTAGCAAACACACTCACTCTGACCAAATAACATAACCATATAAGGACTGCAAGCACGTCCCTGACACACACACACACACACACACAGTGTCAGTATAGTGGGACATACTTGTGCAAGTCTAACATTATGTGTGGCTGTTTTAGGCACAAATGAAATAACACTTCTCAGTATTTAAAGAAAGCAGAGCACGGTGCTGTGGGATAATGCATTATGTATCTTGGATGTTGTGGTGCAGAGAGATCAGATAGCTGATGCTTTCTATCATCATCATAGAGGATCGTGAGAACATGACAGCAAATATAATATTTTGAAATCTATTTTTCCCAGAACCTCTTTCCTTCTCTGCCTTCTACCTCCTTCATTTACAAACATTTAGCCAACGTGGAAGCAGTCAGATATGAATTTATTACATAATGGAATTTTAATCTAATCTCTTATCAGAATATCAGTCTCAGAATTTCCTAAAATTGATATGAATTGTCATAATTGCAGGAAGTCTTAAGTTACACACTGTCTCGTCAGTAACTTTCGCTCAAACTGCAGATGTGACCGTTTACATCCCTGTGGGTGTGGTTTTAGTAAATGCACACCAATGTTTTGTGTTGTTAGTAAGCAAGAAGTGGTTCATGTTAGGGTCAGCCCTTGTCTTTAGGGTGAAAGTCTGCCTCTTATCCCTTACGTCTGTTATTCACACACAGAACAACAGATGCTGTGTCGGACAGCTGGCCAGCACATCTGGTGAGGCCTTTGTAATCATGTCAGCACGCAGCTGTTCGACCATATGATAGACAGATCAAAGAACAGACAAACATTCTACCAACAGCACAACCAGGTTAGTAAACAGCTGCCAGAATGCTGTGGGAGTGGAAGAATGAGACAAAGGGCAGAGGAAGACGGGGGATAGACTGAGCGTCACACTGAAGGTAACAATGCAGAAAGAGTTTGAAGAAGCGACGCATAACTGACAGACAGATACACAGACACAGACAGGTACTACTGAAATACTGAAACACAGACAAGGCCAACTGCACACTAAAGGACCAGGGTTAGTCTGGGACTCGAACCCACAACCTTCTAGCTGTGTGAGGCAACAGTGCTAACCAAATAAAATACTTCTTATTTCAGTGTCTGCTTGCTGCTCTCCATGGTGCTGAAAAGTGCAGCCTGAGACGCCAACATTGGTGGGAGACTCCTTCAAAATCAAATCTATCCCCAAACAGAGTCCAAGGAATCAATGTATGATATGAAAACATCTGCTCACCAGCTGTTTTCTTCACCTTATAAAGAATACACAGGTTTATTTCTGTGAAGACAGAAAAAAACACTTATCATTCTCAGATAAAAAAGTAGGAGTTTGGGTCTGTATGTGTTGCTCTGTGGAAGCATGACTACTCCACAAATTGGGCCACAAAATTAATCATCAACACACTGAGGACTAAACAAACTAAACAAACATGGTTTTATGACTGATGTGTTTTACGACGCATTGGTTTTTGTTTCACAAATTTCCACAGTAATATATCCTACACTAACAGATTGCGTCATCCCTCCCAGCATTATTTCCACTATGAATCTGATACAATTTTGCTGCAATCTTGATACACAAAAACCTGAACCGAGGCATGGAAGAGAATCCACAACTGACACACGAGAACGATTCCACACATCGTGCCTGAAGGCCAACAGGAAGCACTCTCTAATCATACAGGTCAACGACCTCAACTCAGCTACAGTGAACACAAGGCAGCAGCCTGTAAGGAGTAAAAGCAGAGAGATCAAAGACGTGGAAACATCACAGAGGTACGGTGCATCTGGTTTAGAGGTCAAAATCTGTTAGGGGAAATAATTTGAAGAATGTTGAAAGCTGTACATTGTACTTGTTAGTTTGAAGTCTACGGCTAATTTCTTCTGACAGTTCAAATTTCCAAAGTTATACCGCTATTCAGAGCTAATAATGTCATAACAAAGCCCAAAAATTCATGGGTACGTTGTAAAGCAGTCACAGTCGATAATTCACATTGGCGTATGAGATTAAAATCAGTGGAGAGAAAGAGAATGCCTGGTGTAAAATGCCACAGTAAGTAAACCTCAGTCTGCTCTCAGTCTTTGGAATAGGAAACCCTGGTGTTCAATCAGAGTTTACATAGCTGTTAATGTAGCAAAAACAACCTATGGGTTTGTTTTATTTGATGCATTTAAATAGGCAAGAACCTCAACAAATGAAATTTTAACAACACAACTTTTCTTTATAGCTAATAATCATGTACGGGGTAGGCTGCAGTGTATCCTAGTGATCAGCATAGGTGAGGGACACACATAGGATGGGTCAACAATCCATCACAGGGTTAACACAAAAATACCAACCAATAAATTAACCCATTCAAACCTATGCGAAATACAGACTCCCAATTCACCTAACCCTCTTGTTTTCGGATGGTAGCAACCAGAGCAGACTCCACAGCTCGGGCTGGATTTGAACCCACATCCTCCAAGCTTTATGACACCACAAAAGTGTCATAAAAACATTAACATTAACATTAAATTTACAATCTCTGCCTTATTACTTACAAACCAATATGACTACTAAGAGACAGTATGATGAAACTACTATCTCTATGAAGACAAACAGTTATGGACAGTATGGACTTACAGGGTAAATGTCATTCAAAACACCTGTTCCGTGTTTTTACATAAACAGCTCAGTCTTGATTATTGGATCACAGGTAAGAAGAAGTTGTTTTCAAACCTGTGCATACTGTACATTAAGAATCAAAGTTAAAGGCAAAACAGAGTAAAAAGGACGTGTGTAGGCACAAAAAGACAGATGGCAACAAAAAAAAAAAGAATCACAGACATATTTCAAATATGTCAGTGGAAAATGTGTACGTTATACAACACATCTAGAATGAAGAGAAATTTAAGGCAAATTAAAAATATCAATGCAACAATATACATACTGTATATATGTTAAGGATTTTTATGCTTTTTCTACATGCTGTACTTGATTATTAATGGCTTCTTATTATTATAAGGCCGGTGATCTGCTGAAAAAGACAGGTGAGGACAGGAAGTCTGGATGTATGTGATGCGACCAGCGTTTCCGTCTTAGTAATATGAGCAAAGCAGCACTGCTTTGCCATGCAAAGTGGACAACCAATAGATCACCATAGAAACAGGGAAAATCTGTATGCTTCACCTCATCTACAGCTGCTGTTACAGCCAATCAAAGATCAAGTATGCCAAGTAAACACAAAGATCCTTATCCAACAACAACAACAACAACAACAACAACAACAAAAACAACGTACTATCCACACAGCATCCCTCCATCCAACATCTATTCAACATCTGTACCACTTGTGCATGTTGGTGTTCTGGTGATGCTGGAGAGTATACCCAGCAGACATTGGACGAGTGACAGGGTACACTCTGGACAGGTCGCCTGTCTATTACAGAGCTAATCTCTCAATCCTGGATTAATCCAGGATTACAAATATTAGATTTGGGGTAATAACATATGAGTGGAACAGAGAGTGAAATAAGTAATACATGAGCAACAGCATTGAGAACCACTGTCTGATTCCACAGAGAGATCAGGGACCAGATTTAGCCTGAGAAATGGACATTTGATGGGGTTTTGACAAGTCTGAAGAAAAGATATGGGGATACGACACTGGCATTATAGAGGGAAGACGACCCTTTTGAAAATGGGATGTGAAGACCACCAACCTGAACATTAGTCAGATTATAGATTGTTGATGCATCCCAAAAACACACTAGATGTCAAAAGATTCAAATGTTGAAATCCATTTAACAGAAACAAGAAGAATAACAAAACTAAAACCCAAAACATTTCTTAACATTGCGAGAGTGAAGCAGTTTCTTCCTATTATGATTGTTATTGTCATATTAAATGGTTTGATATAACATGTAATGACTAATACAGAAGTAGAAAAGTTAGAAGTGATCTCTGGACAGTTTTGCTGGTGAGTTTGTGAACAGCTAAGCTCCAGAATCCAGTTAAACTCTACAAACCAAGATTTTCAAGGATTATTTTGTGTTTGATGCTGTGGTTGTATATGTATAGCCAATATAACAACAATGACCCATTGTAGAGTGGATTTATTAATCTCTACTTCTCCCTGTGTGACTCACTTCATCACACGCTAAAATGATTGCTGATTCTCCCTGTTGCTCTCTTTTCATGTGTATTTGTATGTGTATGTGAGTGTGTGTGTGTGTGTGTGTGTGCGTGTGTGTGTGGTAATCAGTGAGCTTAGCTCTTCATCTCAGTAAACACCATTAGCCCGGAAGGCCAAGCAAGCCAATCACAGCCCAGTAAAGCCACTGGGTAGCCAATAGCAGCAAGGAGCACTGAATCCTTGGTGACACCGTGACCTGCTGCATGTCGGTGTAGGTTGCTATGGAAACCCTCCTGTACAGAGCAGCCCCACGCAGTGGAGCGAGGGAGGAAGGAGAGAATAAAGAGAGAGAGAAAGGTAGGAGGAGAAGAGAAAAGTGAGAGAAGAGTGAAAAGCAAAACATCAGTGACAACAGACAAGCAGCGTTTCCTAGAAATGTGATATCAAGTGGAGATGGACGGGAGAGAAGGGCAGATTAGACCTGATCCACACTGAAAGTGTGCATCTTTGAATAGTGTGGTGCTTCTTGCTATAATCTGAGTCCCAGCTGTACACATGAACAGCCAATGAACTACGGGCCTCTTCTAGCAGAGTGGATGTCAAAGATGTCTAAAAGTTACAGACTGGTTTCTGATAAAGGATGGGGCATGGCCCTGGAAAAACCCACCACATTCTGGTGCTGATCTGGATCCAGGGCTGGAAACTGGGCTGAAAACAGATTGTTTTTGTTGTCAAAATTAATAAAAAATTAATATACCGATCTCCTTGATGGCAAATTTAGCCAATGATCATATTAATAGGTAGGTTAGGTCACGATCAGGACAAATTTGAAAGACTAACTCTCATGTCAAACAAAGATTTTACCCATAATTATTAAGAATAACGTGTTGTCTATGGCCTCTATATCATTCATCACTTATTACATTACTTGTGACTCGGCTTTGCTGTGGCGAATGATTTGTATAAAACCATGTGACTCCTCACTGTAATGGTAAAAAATGGGGAAGGCAGCTCATATTATTGATCCAGATGCAGATACTGAGTGCCAGCACCATCATGCTTTCAAGGGGAATGAGAAAGGGTTCACTCCACCCTTATTCAATGTTGGAATATTTCAGCTGTGCCACACACAATCCCTCCCTGTTGAACTGTGTGTCATTTTCAAAAAACACGTCTTTTGTATAACTTGCTCAAATCATTAGTACACTCTGATAGGAATCGACAAAATAGATATCTGTCCTTCCTGACAATAAGATGGAGGTTTACACTGTCAACTCATTCATTATACTACTTCAAAAGAATACGTTTGTGGCTCAAAAACGTTTCACATCTACAAACGGACATTTGTACCTCGCAACAAGTTGGATTTGGAAATCAGAATATTATGGACGAAAACAACTTTGTAACTTGGTTTAAAAAGCACTGAATTGAAAAAATGTCCTTACTTAAATGAAATGATGCAGCATTACAGACTAAGCGTCGTCTTTCCCCTCTGCTAGTCGGATCTGAAATGTGCGCGACCTGATCGAAGCAGCGGGTTTCACTGGTTGTGTTTTACAGCAATTTAACAGATCACAAAAACAGAGACGTGCAACTGAACACATTATTTATGCATGGCTATTTTTCCACTCCACTCACTCACAGCTCTAAACCTACTCAGCCAAGTATTATATGTCCAAAGAATTTTTCTCACTGTTTTAGAGCTGCAGTCAGTGTGCAGCGTTGTTGCCCTTTGTGTTTTCCAGATGCTTTGTAATTAAAACTTTACAACTTGGAAATCTCCATACCTGCAGCCACGTTTGCCACAACTGAAAAGCATGTACACAAAACACAGAGGCTGCAATCTACATTAAATAAACATGAAAAATGGACACATAACACTGAGATCCGATCCCACTCACAACTAAGCATACATGACATAAACACAGTCAATATTTCCTACTTGGATTTATATCAATATTTCCTACTTATCCACGTGTTTCAAATTGGACTCCATGATATTGATTGATTGCCACCACTAGCTGAGGAGCAGAAGTGCAATCCACCCAGGGTTAAAGTCTGGATTAGCTGCTGATCAAGAGATTTACAGCTGATTAAGATCCAAAGATTCTCCAGGTATAAGATGGTTAGGCAAAGATCCCGGTGCACCAACCAAAGTAGCAGGAAGGTACAAAGTTGTTTTTGATGCAAGAGGTTTTAGTGGTCAATTTGGGTAAAATATAGAAATCCATTATTTCCCAAAGGTATCCAAATTCTCCTTAAAGCTGTGCACATGAATGTGAGGGTCTGGGCCACTGAACATGATCAGAACTCCTCATGTGTTGATGGACAGTTCGAAGTAAAAGGAAAAGCATTAAGATCACAAGATAAGTCAGTGAAATATGTTATCTATCAGCAGCATTAATAGAGATGTGCAGTGGTTTTACAGCAGTCTGACAGATCAGGGTGTGTGATGTTTTAGGTAGTACTCATCAGATCTGTGGCTTGTTTGCTGTTTGAACTCTTTCATCTTTGCCTCTATTTTATTATGTGTGAACCACTGGAGTTCCAGAAAAATAAAGTCATGTCATGCGTCCTTGGCTTCCAAGTGTCCTCATACCACCAGGCTGTACGCTGGCCTCGCTCAAACAACTGGGTTATGACTTTTGGAGATGATACAGCTGAGCTATACATGATACAGTGTAGGGGGACTCATTCACAACAAGATCACTACAATGACAAAGACAGAGAACTCAGCTTAGCCACAGTGAGGTGATGAAGCTCAAAGCTATGTCAGACGATTATTACAAACTTCAGATTAAACAGAAAAGGTTGTTTTTTTCCTCATACACTGTATCTGAAGGACAGATCCATACCAGTCTAATAAGGACTACATTATTGACTTGAGAAGCTACTTGAACATAACTGGGTCACCCCTCCTATGTTTACATTAAATTCAAGTATATCACAAAGCCACTGTGCCTTTCAATATCATCTCCATTTCTGCACACTTTGTTTTTGGCATTTATTTTTTGTGTTTCAATCTCTGATTAGAAAAACATCTCGCCTAATCACCCGTCCAGCCAAACCGACATTCTTACCATATATCTGCACTTTTATCTAATTAATCCATCCATCAATCTTTAAGTCTATCAAGCCCACTAGCCCTGTCGTTTGCCACGTCCATCCCATCCGTCTGTCTGGTTAACTATCAGTCTGACTACTGGTCCTACTGGTCATTTTGTCCTTATTTAACCCCCATACCAGTAGTCTGAGGATATCACTATTTGGTTAGGAGAGAGAGAGAGAGACACACACCCACAGAGACAGAGAGAGAGCTGTGTAGCCTGCTAGTTGTAGAGTTATGTAACATAGTTTTAACCGCATGTATGTTATGTTACTGTTCAGTTGCTCTACGCACGCACTCACACACACACACACACACACACACACACACACGCCACCACCACCACCACTAATGTGTGGGCTTTCTTGTGCTTGTCAAGTTTGTGTATGAGTGTGTGTATGTGTTTTCTGGTGAAAAAAAATTATCTAGTGAAACGCTAATGATTTTTAGGACTGGCCTTTTCGGCTGGAGTATTTGAATTCATCAATTATGTTGCTACTGCAGTACAAAATTACTACCACAGTATTTGTTTTTGTGCTCAAAGTAGCTGACCTACAATGGATAGTTACACCAGGGTGGAAAATCCACTCCCACAAAAGCATGGAGTTGCATTTGCGCCAGGACTCAATTTTATTTAGATGGATTTGATTGTCCCCAAATAAGAGATTAAAAAAATAAATATTGTACAAATGAAAACAATAAAATATCTTCACTGCTTCTGGCATTAAACTGACATTATTGAAATCAATGTTGCCTCTCATTTGCATCCAGTTCAGTCTTCTGTTTACCTCCACTTGCATTTTAGGTGTAAACTGTGTGAAAAAATTTGGACAAAAATCCAAATCAAGACCTGCAGTGAAAATGTAGCTTTAAAACAGGCGACGCCATCAGATCCAGAGCTGCCATGCACCTCGTGATCATTTTGGACGGGGACTTTCTGTCAATTTCCAAAATGACTGTTTAGCTCAACAGGCTTATCAACCGTTATGCTTTTTGTGTTTGATAGATTCATTTACAGCATACAGAAGAATGACAGTGTAAAATCACCACAGCGTTATAATTGTGTCTTCTAAAACACCTTACATGGCAGCTGCAGTCCTCTGTCCCTGTAAACCTTTACTCATCCCTTAAGGCTGCATGGCCTGAATTTATGACCTCCAAATGAGTCCTCATACTGATGAACGGAGAGGCGGTGACAGAGATGAAGAAAAAGAAGAAAGAGATGATTTACAAGCCCCCTGCTGAGAGATATGATAGGATGAGCAACTCCTCCCTCTGTATATCTGTCAACTCTGTGGCCCGTCCGCCTGTCTGTCTGTCATCCTTCTGTAACAGGTCCTTTTTTGCAGAGGACAGTTGTCAGTCACTCTCAGATAACAGACGCTGCTTCACCCACACAAACACACA
This sequence comes from Brotula barbata, assembly GCA_900303265.1. NCBI lineage: Eukaryota > Metazoa > Chordata > Actinopteri > Ophidiiformes > Ophidiidae > Brotula > Brotula barbata. Next base: position 21,102 of record OMNV01018549.1, read on the forward strand.
CCCACCCTGCATCTGCTGTGTCTTCCCTCCCTCTTACCTCCATCCGAGTACGTCTCCGTGCCGTATCCATCCTGCAGCCCGTTGTTCCACGTCCCCTCGTACTTCCCGCTCGTCCCCGTGCTCTCCCGTACGCCGTAGCGTCCCTTAAAGCCGTGCGTCCACTCGCCTTTGTACACCCAGCGGCCTTTGTTCTCCACTCCAACGCCGTGCCTCTTGCCCTGAGCCCAGGTTCCCTGGTAGGTGTTTCCACTGGGCCATGTGTAGACACCCAACAGCTCGAAGCCGTGGGCCCAGGACCCGCAGTACTCACCCTGGCCCTTGGGTCCGGTGCAGATCCCGTGGCCATGCGCCTTGCCCTCCTCCCACCCTCCGCAGTATGACCCCCCATCATCAAAGTTGAACCTGCCGCCAGTGGACATGCATGAAACAGGTCTTGGCAATTCCCCTGAAGCTTCAACAAAAAGAAAAAAGAAAGAAAAAAATGAAAGAAGAAAAAAGGAGGACAGGTTTGTTGCTAAAAACAGTCCATGGAGCTGTGGTCTGAAGAGAGGGAGGTGAGGGGTGAGGAGGAGGAGGAAGTAGGAGGGGGTCACACAACGCCACCCTCCTTTCTCTATTGACCTGTAGAAGAGAAAGGAGAAACAAGGTGAACACCAAAACTAGGTCCCCACGTGGGGGCTCAGGGGTCTCCCAGCGTGGTGGGAATGGGCAGGGGTAGCGTGTCACCCGTCACACCATCCTCTGTTTGTAACTGTTTAACATTTGCTAGCAATTCTGAACTTCTGTGTGGCTGATGCAGGTGAGAAAGGAGGAGGAGGAGGAGGAGGAGATCAGGCCAAAAGCTGCCATTATCCTCTCTCAGCAGGAGACAGCGTTTAAACCATCAGGAAGCTGGTTATTGTCTGCCATCCACCGGTCTACAAAGTCAACTCTTCCTCCCACTTGTTCCCTCCTTTCCACTCAGGCCCCCGTGTTCAGACGCCTCCTACCCGATGATGCCAAGCGTCTCCCTGGTGGCAGCCCCTCAAATCCCCAAGCCTCCAGCATAGGAACCAACCTGAGGCTCCTTCATCAGCACCGAGGCCCCGACTGGAGCTCAGCACGCAGGCAGAGCTGAGGCACAAGGTGTGATGAAGACAAAATATTTCCCACAAGCTTCATTGGTCACTCTTCGCTCCACAAAAATTAGTCAGCTCCTTACAGTCAGCGAGAAAAGACCAGTTAAGAGTACGAATCCTAATCTGGAGAGCACTTCAGGCTTTTTGGGCTCACATCCTCTTGCTCACCTGCCAATTTGGAGCCTTCACAAACACGAACCTGTCCGCCTGACTGCACAGCTAGAAGCACACACATGCAGAGAAAGGGGGGGAGAGAGAGGAGTACGGGGGAAACACATCAGGTAATCTGCCTGGCTTCTTTTTCGTCTGTCCTGTGGTGCTGGAGAGCAGCAATGCAGTCTGCTGTCTTACGCAGGCACGCACACACACACGCACGCACACACACGCGCACACACACACACACACACTCTGACAGCAAGTGCGCACACACAGAGCAGGAAAATAAACAATTGAATTGATTTCTCCTCCTCTATCCCCCTCTCCCTCTCTCTCTCCGTCTGTCTGTAGGTCTTTAATCCACTGCGTCCATAAGTGGTTTATCCTCTGTGTGTGTAGCCTTGAGGTTGCCTGGTTGATGAAATAACATCCATCTATATGATCCTGCTGTGGTCTGTCCTGTCCTCTTCAACATCTCCTGCTCATCTCCATGTGTCCCTATGGAGCCAGCTGACGCACAGCCTTCCTGCTGTCGCTGTCTTACAATCTCTTCTCCACCTATGGATGAATCTCTCTCTCTCTCTCTGTCTCAGAAATCTGCTCATTAGTGGGGACTGTTCCACTGCAGCCAAC
>OMNV01018549.1:23028-39946 GCA_900303265.1 Brotula barbata
CCCCCCCTCCCATTCAATAGCACAATCCAGCTCTTAAAGAGACAAAGACACACAATTCCCTCTCCTCTCTCCTGTCACCTGTAGCTTTTTTAAACATATATATCTATCTGACATTTTTAACTCTTTTAGGACCTGCCGTGACATGTGATAGGCCTGTTTCTGATGTCCATCTAACAGCGTCTGACGTCTAACGCAGTGGTTCTCAAACTGTGGTGTGAGTACCACTGGTGCACAGCCGATGCCTCTGGAAGTTTAGACGGAGAATCAAAACAATCTGTGGAAATCCTGTTTGTGTGGCTAAATATTCTAATATTTTAAAAACTGTACCCAAAAACGTTGTGTTGGGTATCATTTTTACGTGGACTTCCCCTGAATGATATACTTGGTATCTGGGTTGAAATTCTGTGCTATGTTTAACTTCTGGCCACTACAGGTCTTGAGGGAGGGGCAGATTAAGGTCCCACCCACCCCCGCTCCACATCCTCAATGTTTATGAAGGTCACTTATATAAATGCCGAGTGAAACAGGTGTTTTCTCGCCTGCTCATCTATGTATTTCCTCTCTTCCTATACTCTCACCTCAACATGTCACTTCCTGTCTCACAGATCGTCCCGTGTCCTGCTTTGCCTCCCTGCAGTTGGCCTGTTGCTGCTGTTATCCCTATCCTTCTGTCTACCACTGTCTGGGGAAGGTAAGCCAATTCTAGCCCAGATTACAGTAATAAAATGACTGTGGGTTTGTGGATTAAGGTTTAGGCCTCTGAACACACCAGTAGGAGAGAGAGGGAACTGGGGAAGAGAGAGACGGTGAACAGGTGAGAGCATACAAGGGGAGGAAGAGTCAGCCTGACTTCCTGAGCACAACAAAAGGATTAGGATTTAAAGTCGTCAGTGACACGAGTGTTTGAGGATGTTGCGTGTCTGTGTATGCATTGAATTTGACAAATTTCACTGAACACACAGATCCATCATAGCATCATATAAACCACAAGTTGAATTGTTGCTATAGTGTCACCTGTAGACCAAACGCCATCACCATTAGCAAGAATATTCAGGGTTATGTGCACATAATCTAATATCTGCCTTCAGCCAATGCAGGTGACAGTTTATCATTTGTGTCAATGAAATGCCAAGAACAAACAGCATTTTTCAGAAATGGCTGCTATGTAAATCTGTTAAACTGATCACTCTAGGGAAATTATCTTGTCCATTCACCTCACACTTTAGGAGTTATGCAGTAAAATGTTTTACAAGTGGCCACATGGCGGTGCTATCTGCAACCAAAATGAATCCTCTCCTACTTCATCCGTACCTGACCAGGGTCAATACATCAGATTCCATTGTAATCTCTGAGTATGTTTTAATGCAAATTTAAACTTTTATTATACATGACTATGGAATTATGGTATAGGTTTTCCTTTAAAGTCCTAATTAGTCTGCACTAAGGATAAATTGTGTGTTTTAGTTCTGTATTTACTCACCTCCACAAATATTTACTCATATTCACTACTACTGATTATGCAATGTCATAGATACATGAAGTGTGTAATCCTATGAATTTTGCCCATCTATATACTTCTACCCCAGATTTTAAATCAGACAATCATCATGTTTTATGCATGCTAAAACCTTCAGTGCACTCAGATTAAGGCAGTCTGTCTTTTTTTTTTTATTATTGCCAAACGTCATGTAAATGTCACTAATTAGATTGAAATGTAATCTTATTCTGAGAGGAACTGTAACTGCCCTTTTTTGACCAGAAATTGATTGAGTTTATCTATTATGTGATATAATTAAGGAATCAGTGACAGTCCTTTATCCCTTAACACTTCAGTGCGTCTCTGGATGAAAAAAACAGAATGTTGGATCTATGCTTCCGGACATTTTCAGGCGTTTGTACGTCATATCCCGGCCCCAAAAGTGATTCAGCTCCCCTAAAATAGGATTTTTATTAATACACGTTTTCTTTAACAATATCCAATATCTATTCCTGCAATTGAATGTGAACAGAGTTATGAAACAACTGTCTGGAATTGATGAAGCTGTACTATGCGAGGCTCACCATCCCTCTCACATTCGCACACGCACACAGATGTAGCACTGACGATTACTCGCTACGCACCCTCCACGTCAGCAATGCACCCCCCCAAAAAATGTCTTTAGTTATTTATAAAGTCTTTTTTTGTCCTGGAGTTAAAATAAAAAGGGTTTCGGGCTGAGAAGGAGGGAGCAGTGAATGAGAAAAAGGCAGCCTCTTCCTCATCCATCTCTCCTCTATTATTTATCAGCCTCTCCTTATCCCTCATTCTGCATGCTGATGGAGAATAAAATAGGTCATTGAGGGATAGGCTGATGCTCACACACTGACTGATGTCTTCCCTAACACATCCATCTTTCTTCTTGTCATCCCAGCTCATCTTTCCTATCTGCTCTGTCTCTTTCTACTCTTTCCGACATTGCTCCATCTTCTCCCATCCACAGATGATGGCGATTCCGATGCCTAAACTCAGCCCAGCTTCCACTTTCTATCGTCCCTGTCTCTTTATTTGCTTCGGGGGGATAAACGACAAAAGAAAATGTGTTGCTGCTCACTATCTGCAGACGGTGCACCAGACCATCATTATATGTGAAGAAGTGATCTTGCACAACCTGGAGGAAGTCAGCAAAACTATGGAGCAGTGGAGGAAATATAACACAGGTAGGATAACAGAGAATGCAGAGTATGGATCAGTAAAACAGCACAACAAAGCCCGGACAGTGGTTTAAGTAACATCCTAGTTAAGGCACTTCCTTGAGTATTTTAATGGTCTAACATCACCTGTGATTTGTATGGTAGTTAACCAAATAACGGTACATAAACGGTGCACAATAAATAATCTGGGATGATGGGAAAAACTTAACGCCTGCCTTTATACTTGATTCAGTCGCTTAAGAGTCAACATGTCAAGATGCCAATATGTGCTATTTTTCTATGTCAATGGAGGAAGGTCTTTCCATGAAAAAGCGAATTATTCGGTTTTAAAATGTAGAAGCACGTCTGTTTGAAATAAATCAGCCTTAATCTGTTTGTGTTATCAACAGTTTGGACAACGGTTTGCATGAATTTACATTGAAGCTGAAAATGGCACTGTGTGGTTGAAGTGGAGCAAATTGAAATTGTATTCCATATCTTGAATAATCTAAGATTAACATTTCAAGATTGAGAAAATTAGATGCAGCAAATTCTAATTCAAGTCCTGGTAAACCATTTTATCAACATTACACCAGAGCTACGACGAAAAGCAATTCATCAGGCTATAACGGTGACGGTGTTCTATTGGGCTGGAACATAGTGTGATGAGGGAGAATAATATAAAAACACTGCATGCAAAGCAAATGTGAATGCCACAATGCCTTCTCATAAAGACAAAAATCACATCATTTTTACATGTTTACTGGATCCTAATCTGAATAAAAATGTAAACTTTACATTACCACACATGTAAAGTATCAAAATGTTACTAAATGTATGATTAAAGCATCATGGCAGTTTTTGATGAGGTTATGATATTAACGGTGAATCAAAAACGTATAAATACATGACTTTTAGTTGTTTACCACCAAATCATATCAATTTGTGCAAATGTCCTTTGAAAAAGTGGAAAACAGTGCTGAACTGCTGATGCTGCAATTCGAAAATATTTGCAGTATTTGTCCATGATTTCATGCATTGTGTGACATTTGGCAATGCACACACAAACACACACACAGCATGATTTCAGAGTGAGAGAGGATAGAAAACACAGTCAGTAAACTGTTGGCTGTGTCCCACTACTGGTCTTCATAGAAGACTTTAGCCATGGCATGAGCCACCTTGAAAACCTTTTTGTCTTTAGCATCAGGGCCCATGTTGTCACGTGCCAGTCCTATCCAATACTGCTCAGTACGAGTTTGGAAGTCCGTCACCGTCTCCCCCTCCTGCACAGCGGGGTGCTCATCCTCATCTAAAAAACACACATAAAGGTTAAAGGGGCTTGTAGGATTTTAAAAATCAGTCAAATTTGCATCATAGGTTCGCAGTTCTGCTCATGGAGACCATAAACAAATGCATTGCCTTTACCTATTCTAAAGTCATCAAAATTATTTGATTAATTCAGTTTAAAAGCAGTGAGATTGACAGGAAAATGAGTGAGTTTTATGGAGCAGGAGAGAGAACGACTGACAAAAAAATGAGAACTTACGATGGTATCTTATTTTTAAAGTACAGCAAACTGCTACTTTTTGGGATTAATTCTTTAATCAAATGTTTTAGGTGTCATGGAAAGAACAAACATGCTTGAAGTTGCCTTCGTTTTCTATCTGACCATGATAAAACTGAAAGTTTACCATCAGGTTTATGCTGGAAAGATATGTCATGATTAATGCAGCTATGATAGGGCTGCCCCTGATTATAATGAATATATGCATACTGATTTGTTGGTGATATTCTAATACAAAATTAGCATTCAGATGATTGTTTTTTTTGGACAAAGTGGGTTGACCTATAATGGACCTAGAAGTATGTCGAAGCTGCAGCTGTGCAGCACCAGGAACGTGATTGCTGTATTAATAGTTTTGGCAAACAGCAAATACATGAATCTTTAAAAAGGTATTCAGGTCAGCCCAAAATCACAATGTTACATTTATATAAATAACTTTATCAATTTGGTGTAGAATAAACACAAAAAAGGACAAGGAAAGTAACAGTAAAGACAATAAAGAGGAGCAGGCGCTATAATCTCTTGCCTTCCTCATCCTCGCTTTCCTCTTCAGATTCCTCCTCCTTTTCATCATCTCCTCCTCCTTTGGCCTCCCCCTCTTCCTCCTCATCCTCAGACTCAGACTCTTCCAGCCACTCCTGTGTCTCTGTGGAGAAAGATAAATCCATATGAAACCACCACACTCTTTAGTCTCGTATTACCTTGGCCTCTTCTCGTTTCCTTTTCTTATCCACCAGCGCAACATTCAAACAATGGATTTATTGTGTTGAGTCCTGGTGTGTTAGAGCTGTTGTCCCACTTTAGTCTGGACATCTTGTGAGTGACTCACTTGGGTCCATTTCAACCAGAACCTCCCACTGGTCCATCTTATGGAGGTCCAGGCAGTAGAAGTCATTCAGTGTGAACTGACGATCGCCAACCTCAAACATCCCCCCATACAGGAAGAGTTTGCCCTGACGCACTGTTGCCATGGCGCTGGACCTCGGGCATGGCTCCACCAAGGTGGCCGAGGCCGAACCTGCAGACACAGAAACCTAGATCTGAATCTGAAATTAGTCTCAATGTGATCTGACTACAGATGTCCATCCAAACAGATTTTAAGATTTGGCTTTCTTCTTTGCTGTCAAGACAAAACCAGGTAATGTGTGAGCTTTTCATGCCTTCATCCTCCTCCTCTTCTTCTTCCTCTTCCTCCTCGTCCTCCACTGCTTGTGCTCTGGGGATCACTTCCTTGATAGTCATCACTGTACCGTCCTCTGTGACAATCTCCTTGATAACCTCAGTGGGTCCTTGAGCAGCAGCCTCTTCCTCCTCTTCCTGCTCCCCCCCTTCTCCTTCACCTTTCTTCTCTCTCCTCCGTTTCTTCTTCTCTTTCTTGTTACCCTAAAGAGAGAAATGGAGCAGAACAGAGGACTTTATACTTAATACTCATCAGAGAGGTTGTTCAGAGCCTCGGAGGAAAAGCGACTAAAGGCTGCATTGAGAGGGAGAGCAGATAACACTTAATTTCATACACTGAGAGTATGTCAGACATGTAACCAAGAGCAAGACCACATAAAGCTTGATAAATCACTAGAAGAGGCTTAAAATAAGTGAAGTACTTCACTGGCAGCCAATGAAGGTACTTTAAAATAGTCCATTGCCCAATGAGTGCCACATTTTCTCAGGGCTTTGAACCAATGGCTGAAAACTATGTTCTCTTCTTGGTGAGTTTTAAAAAGTTGTTTGTCATCCAAGCAGTAATGTCTGAGATACAATCAAATTAAAAAAGCCTCTGTGGGGCCAGTGTCATCAGCAGACAGTGGCATAGAGCTGGGTATCATCTGCATAACAACATGATGCAACACGTTACTGTCAGGGAAGAAACAGGAATTTCAATAAAAGGTGTGGAGACTTTTTGTATTCACTAATATCACGCATAGATCACCTCTCACCCTGAGAATGCCGGGGAACCAGCGGTTCTTCACCGTATCATATAGGTACAGGTCATTGTAGAAGTCACCCTCCAGTGTCTCCTCCTCTTCCTCATCACAAACTCCACCAAACAGCACTGCTCGCCCTGCCGGGCCCACAGCCAGTGAGAACCCAGAGCGAGGTGGGGGCTTGTTACCAGATGGGTTCATCCTGGACCACGACCACTTCTCTGGAGGACGGAACAAATCAAATCAAGACGAGTACTTCTTAAAACCATGGTCACATCACAAGGAAATCAAAATATGGAAAGAATTGCAAGATTCCTGTTAAACATTATCAATTTGTATTTTCGTGTTGTTAATGTTTCTGTCTAAACTATTCGTTTTAGTACCTTGTCCCTCTTTCCCCTCTTTCTTCAGAAGAAACATGTCAGAGTGGATGGTCCCCTTCTCAACATCTTTCTTGACTCTCTACCAATTATTAAACAGACCACATTGGAGAATTATTTATTGCTAAAAGAGAGAAACACTTGCAAATATACTTTCAGACCACACACACACACACACACACACACACACACACACACCAATTTGGAGTATCCTCCGTAGATGATGACACCTAAGGCATCAGGTGTGGAGGTCATCTGACAGGCAGAGCGCGGCGAGGGCCCGGAGCCTGATGGAGAGAGGCGTGACCAAGTGAAGGAGTCCAGGGAGAAAGAGTAGATGTCATTGTAGTAGATGAAATCTCTGCAGGAGGCAGAGGAGCAGAGGGAAAGAGTCAAGGAAGGAATAGAAAGATAGAATTATTCATTTCTGAGCATCGCATACAGTTAATGCAGTAACATCGCACCACAATGAGATTCATGGTGCAGCATACATTAAATTCAACAACCAGTGAACAAATATTGCCTCCCCTCTATTCTCTCTAGTGAAGTCAAAGTTTACTCTAGTCTAATATGAAGCAAAGGCACAAAATATATTTACAAAGGTGTAGTGAAACAGTGTGGGATACACAGGTTTATAAATAAAATCTACATGTACCGATGTACCAATTAAATTTAAACATAGTGAAGTAGAAGGATAATCTGCTTTTCATTAAACACATTTTTGCAAGTAGGTGTTGTATGTATGTATCATTCAAACTAGAATTGCCTCAGGTACATTTGGCATTTTGCTTCTGATTGTCAAATACTGTAAGTTGTCAAAGGACAAATATATCATGTCTTTCTTGTCTTCTTTTTATCATTAAAGGCCACTACTAACTCCTCGCTACATCAATTCTTGGCCTCTTTCAAATGCATCTCTCATAACATCGACCATACTGCACTCCCTACAAGCACAGACTGGCATAAATAAAACTTAAGTTAATCAAGTGCTGTGTTCTGTCACTGTTAGTTGAAGTCTTTAGAAGTATAAAGCAGTTTTAACCCTCTGCCTACCTGGCACTTTCATGGAAACCCCCAAAAACCAGCAGCTGCCTCTTGCTGAGCACCATTCGGTGGCCACTACGTCCAGATGGACCCCCTGGCACCCTTCAAAAAACAAAACAAAAACACACATTCACGTATTCCCAATCACTTCTGAAACGTGATGATCTGCAAAAATAAACTAAAACTGAAAATGCTTGGAGCAACACCATGCACACATGCTACAGTATCCAATCATTTTCAAATAACTCATCAATTTACATATTATATATTTATATAGAAAGTTATATATTTAACTCAGTTATATACTGTATGTATATACTATATGTTATGTACTATATGTGTCTGTCCGCCCGTCTGCTCTAATTAACAAACAAACACAAAGTAGACTTTCATTTACATCCACCCATCAATTCCACCATAAAGCTATGGCCTTTGCACATACTTGATATTTTCCCACGTGTGTGTAGTCAGGTGCAGAACCCAAAGGTCCTTGTAGTGGTAGAATTGTTCCCCATTTGGAGAGGCAAACTCTCCCCCAAACACCCAGAGCTGGCCACCACCCTGAGGGACCACCACTGCCTGAGCAGGAATAAACAGGGAGGGCGGTGTGAGTCGCAGGAAATGAGCTTGATATGGAGGTCTGGTGTCCTAATCTTATCGGTTCCTCCCAACATGATGAGCCTTGATGACTTTGCTGATAAGTTTAAGACCTTACTTCAGATTTTTCTTTGAGCAGTCTGCCCCCTTGTGGTTTAAAGTGTGGAATCAAATTTATTACAACGGCACATGCCTCATCTTGAATTAATAAATATGCTTAATAGATATCTCGTACTTTGCAACCTTGAGCAGCTGTTACGAACGATTCTTAAAAAGCCAGAAGGATAAATGTTACCTGATGAGAGCAACGAGGAGGCGGTGGGTTGGGGATCTCTGCCTTAATCCAGCTGTTCTTCTTTATGTTGTAGATAAACAGATCGTTATACAGATATGTCTGTAGAGAAAAAAAGTAATAATATGGGATTTGTACCACAGAAAATTATGTGCAAAAGTCATGAGCCATTTAAGCTGTGTTGTTAGGTTAAATTAATTCAAACTGAGCCGTGTAACCTTTACATATTTGAAATCATCATAATCTCCGACACGGTACCCTGACCTTCTCACTCTTAAGTTTTCATTACCTTCTTCCCATTGAAGAATTCTCCTCCAAACAGGATGAGTTCGTCCTTCTCAGGATGTGCAGAGAGCGATGCATTTAATCTGAGAAACAAGAGAGACGTGATAACATATGATTCTGCCTGGTAGTCCTAATTAGGCCACCGTTGACTATTAATTGAGTAATTGATTGTAATGATGATGGGCCTAGTACTAATGAAAGAGAGAGACAGAGAGCAAAGAGAGAGTGAGGTGTAACTAAGGGGTGACCACAATATAGGCCATCCTAGTTACAGGGTGGTGAGGCATAACTAAGTCCAAGAGGGGGCAAGTTAGCCCATAGTCTATCTATTCTCACCTTGGTGATGGAGGTGGACATGACGTTTCTGTAACCTGTGTCTTCTTTGCATCTAGAGTCTGGAACTCAGCAATCAGTGCCTCCAAATCCTCCTGCGATCCAGAAGTTAGAGAGACAATCATTAGATGAATCCACTTTGTTTACTATATCTATATCAGTATCAGCCATTAAAAAAAACCCATATCATTCTTATCACTGTTACAATGGTGGCAACAAGAGGTTACTAGGGTAGTAAGAGGAGGTTACTTGGAAGCAAGTAGGGGTTAACCCCCTCATACCACCCTAGTTACACCTTCTTGCCACCACTGTAACAACCTCACCCTATTTATACACCAATTCTTAGTCCCTTATTCCTTGAATGAAAAGTCTAAGTTACTAGTGTGTAAGAAGATGTTGATTGGACTGTAAGAATAGGTTGAGAACAGGTTTACTCGGTTTGTCAAAAATGGTTACAATGGTGGTAAGAGGGGCTTACAATTAGTGCACGAAAATGACACACATACTAAATACACGCACACTTAACCAAAAGCTAGCAAAGGGAGTTTTCATAAAAGAGTAGTGAAAGAAGAAAAAAGGCTAAACAGCGAAGCAGAGCACCGCAGGAAAACATTTCAACTTGTTACCTCTTCTCGCTTGGACCTCTTTGAAACCTTTTTCTCCATTTTAGCCGCGGTCTTTTCCGCTCCCTTCACCTTCTTCTCTTTCTTGCCTTTTTTGCCCATGGCTGCTCCGAAAACCTTCAAATTTACAGGGTTTGTATCGGTTGTTTGTGTTGAATTTGTGGCACATGGAGAATTGTTACAAACGCGCAGACTCGAAATTTCGTCACTACGGCGAGCGACGAGGGTCTGTTTTATTTCATCCGGTTTTTCCTGTCGGAAACAATCGGAAATGCGTTTTATCTTTTAATGGAACCATTGCGACACAGTCGTAATTACATTCATGCGTCACTTATCAACTTATATTTTAAATGAAAATTGCATTTTGGCGCTCTCTAAATCAATGTTTTTCTAAAATTTCCCATATAGGATATGTTCAATTTTGTGATATTTAAAACGAACTTGTAGATAATATAATTCTTGCTAGCAAAACAGTAAAATCATTGCTGTCAACAATGTTAATTTTTACTTACAGAAATTGAATCATAGATATCGAATCAAATTCTCACTAGCAAACATAGTCATTAATATTAACAGTTAATTGATAAATTGTAAATTGATTCTGTTTTCTGTCTCACACATAGCAGAATTGTGTCCTAAAATTCTAAATACAACACAATGCAATACAATTTTAAATAATGCAAATATCAAATCGCTTGGTTTCTACTTTCCTAGGTGTATTTATTGATGATTAATTAGGAGAAAATGTCACAAGTCGTCGTCAACAGCTGTGACGTCAGAGGGTCAAAACGTGACGCCACATGACGTTACACAGTACCACCGGGAGAGGGCAGCAGTGGGTTTCATTTGACCTCAGATCTTCTGTGAATAATATTTAAAGCTTTCTAACGTGTGGTTACTGTGAATATTATAATTTGGTCCCTGCCAGATTACAGATTAAAACAAACTAATTAAATCAGAAAATAGGTTTTATCAACAATGGCTGTAATTTAAAGTATAGCTGATAGATGGAAGTGCAATTTTGGAGAAATAATAAATATTGCACAATGCCAAATGTTCTATAAGGCTTATTTATGGATCACTCATCTGTTTTACACTCTGATAAGATGAAATACTCTCATCCCTCAGCTCATTGCTTCTAATTGTTTCATATCTGTTGAGGCTGAATAAAAATGGAAGGCTGAGTGCGAGGTGATGAATGAATTTGTCAGGGCCGGCTTCGTTGAGGGCATCAGTGTTTTCTGCCATCTGTCAGCGTATTGTGATTCCCGTTTGGTTTCCCAGCATCTACAAACACAAAAGACCATATGTACATGCACACATGAAGCACACACTCGCACACAAAACACATGACTGTCTGCTTACTGCTTACTCCTGACTGTTAACCTTTGCTTTTGTGTGTGTCTGTGTGTGTCTTTGTTTGTGTAAAAAACAGGATGGAGAGAGAGAGAGAGGGACTATTAACAGACTTACAAATGTTTGTGAAGGAGGAGTTTAGTTCACAAGACATAATCTATATGCATTGCTCACATTTCTCTTCATGTCTGCGGGGTGGGGGGTGGCGTGCACCACCTCAGGGCCTTGCTGGACAGTCACACTTTTTATCACAAGTTCTCCATTGGAGCTGATAGAGGTTCACTCAGCCAATCAGATTGCACGTTGGAAACCACACAGTGTGTTTGTATTGTGTTCACTTCAAATTTTTGTGATGTCACGTGAGGACCCATGATGAGGGGTGTGATCAGCGTGCTAATTACAAGGCAAGGACCCACATTATACAAACCCTGAGTCGATTGATATGTTCTGAGCCAGGCATATTGTATGCACCTTCTAATCCTGTGGTGTTGCAACACAACCCTCTACCATATTCAGAGAGATGTCCAAATGATACTGGAAAGGTTTTATCCCAGTTTCATAGAAGTGTGTTTCTTAACTGTCCAAAAGATCTCTTTGTGTATTATTGTCTGAGATGTTCAACCTTACAGTTCCTTCTGATCTTCCGTGTTCTTATTACTGAGCACAACTCAATAGGTAAGATTGACCTTTGACATGACCAAACATTTGATGTTTGGACCACAAGGAACAGAAACAGCATCGGGGGAGGGAAGACCAGGATCAAAGTCAAGTCTTTGAGTTTAACCAAGTCAAACAGGCAGTCAGGAAATATGCAAATGTATTGTTGAATGAAAAATATTTGCATTTTCCTGTACGGGCATATGTAAATATGGAGTAAATGGTCTTCTGACACATCTGTGCTTGTTGGATCTCTGTCAGAACTGATCAGGTCTCCATCATCAACCAACGGCAACAAAAAGAAATGTTTGTTATACATATCTGCATATCTGCTTTAGTTAAAGTTTGTATCTAACACAAAGAACAATAAGAGGAGTTCACGTGTGCATAAGTCCTGCTCAAATCTATTCAAATGACCTAGATATGATTGAAGTGAAAGCTATTCTGTTATTCACATTTACAAATATGACTGTTTTGTCTGTGTAGAACCCCCACAGCAAAGCCCCCTCCCTCCTTGAACCCAAACTGTGTGACCAATCTACTAGGGGGTAGGTCTGAACTGCATTACTATGAACAATAGTTTATGGAAATTGCAGTACAGTGAAGGATGCTGCAGGTTACTGTAATATTTCGCAGCGAGGCCCCAGCTGCCCTTTGGGTTTCCTTGCCTATTCCCTCCGGGGCCCATTGGCAGGTATTTCTTCCATCCAGCTCAGCAGATACGGTCATGAGACTGCAGCAATGTTTTGCGGTTTGATGTAAAGGCCAGGAGATCAAGAACCAGCGAGGGGTCCACCACAAGAAGAAGGGAGTTGGAATCCAGCCGGGGCCTCCCTGTACGGGGTTCACTGCGATGCTGTGTGGGCTTTAGGAAGACTTGACGATCCTTATTTATCATTTAAAAATCATTAAAATGTCTATTCAAACCTGTAGTAAGTGTTGTTTTTCATATTAAACCTCAATTAACCCTTTCAGTTAAATCATGGCTCACAAGAACTGCACTATTAGTTAGCTAGCTATGAATTAGTTATACTAACAGCTACAAGTCAGGACAGTGTGTCCGACATGTAAAATGATAAAAATGATCTTTATATACAGATACAGGACATACAGGACAGATAAAAACATGAAACCTTTAAGTCAAAATAAATGGAGGAGAGCTGAATCTCTCTGACGTTGGACATGAACTTTGGATTTCTTTGTACTCCACGCTCACAGACACAGATTTAACCTTGCTGTTAAGTCGCTCTGCCTCTTTGTGACTGCTGAAAACAAGTCTGTAAATCTGTCGAATAGACATCGAGCAGAGGAGAAAGGCTTCTGCTTTACAAGGCCCGGTAATTCCAAATCTGAAATCACAAGTGAACAAACTGTAAGACAGGAAAACACAGAGGACAGCATGGCAGCCACGGCTAACAGGGAGACTATAAAATGCTGCATCTGTAGTTTACTTTGTAGCCTGATGAACACCCAGGTCTTCACAGATGCTTTTGGATCCTCTTTCTAAAGCCTCTGAATCGTGTTTTGATCGGATCGTGGATCACAGGAACAGTAAAGAACAGAGTTTTATCTCCCCAGCCACTGAGTCTGTCTGAGTCTATCGTCCCTTTCTGGCTTTTTAAGTATTTATGGATACATTCTCATCTCATCAATCAAGCTTGTCTTATCTTATCATTCTGTTAGATTTGTCTTTGTTTGTTTTGTAAATAGAGAAGACTTGATAATCAAAGAAATCCTCACTAGTTCACAAACCGGTTCACTAATTGTTATATATTATGTAGTGAGGATGTTCCGTCATAGACTGGCATGGCGATCAGAGGTGAGGGAGGAACGAGAGTAAAGTGAGGCTACGTATGTCTTAACTTTATGTATAGATACCACAGGATCTTAAAATTTGTTTTCTAACCTTGGAAAAAAAAAACATTTTGAGAAAAAATTTGAGAAGCGATGGAATTTTTAAAAAACAAAAAAAAATTGCGGCAAAAATGTAAATATTTTACTTTCCTTGAAATCCAGTCATAACAAGGTTTGATGTCATTGGAGCCACGAGGATGTGCAGGAACCATTTGTGAGTTTTCCTTAATCTAAAAATAAAACATGACAGAAAAACTGAAACAAATTTCCAAATGAAGCCGTTGGCATGCATTCAGAGAGCTGCAGCCTCCAACCGTCACCTCGACTGGAGCGCCACACTGTCTAATGTCCAAACAGATCTCAGAGGAGAAACGAAAAAATACTAAATTATTTTTGTGGCCAGCTGTCTCTTGGGGCCTCTAAACTCCAAACGTGCTGACATTGTGAACAGTTCTGAAAACTTGTGTCCTCAGCTGCATCCAGTGGGATTTGAAGCGAGGCGGAGTGATTCCAGGCTTCGGTTGGATCCCTCTGTGACTCCTTTTCTCACACTGCTGCAGCCGAGGAAGGACGTGAGAACGGATGCAGACATGAGAGCAACAAATAGTCTGAATCCACACAACAGAGAATGCTGACAGGTGCGAGCTGTGTTCTCACTCTGATATTCACTTCCATTTGTAAACACACACACACACATACACACACAAAAACATTTGCAAGCACACACTGGGCGGTGCATTTGTATGAAAAACTCTGTAGACTTTGGTTTGTCTCTCTCTATTGTCTGTGAGCTTTAAAGAAACAAAAAAGGGAAAGAGGACACATACACACACACACACACACACATGCACAGATACAAATGAAATGCCTTTGTGGTGCCTGAGAGGGAGTACAGAGGCCCAAAGGTCTGGGAAGATGGATGGAAAGGAAGGGTAAACAAAGAGACGCCTCGATTAGATTCATCAGTATCAGCTCGTGTTGACGGGTCCAGCCAGGACCCAATATTCCAGAGTGCTATTACATTTTCCGTGTTTGTGCGTGTGTGTGTATTCCTCCTCACTCCTCATTGTTATCTGTGTATCCAGCCGCTGCCTTTATTTCGACACTCCGATTATCACGGCGTGTGTAATTTCTTATCTGCCCAGGTGCTCGCTCGCTTCCTCCTCTGCTCATCTCATCGCATCTGTTTATTCGGGGCCGACAGCATCGGTCACGACCACGAGCCGTCCGTCCACTCGGCCTAACAGACAGATGGTAGAGAGGGGAGGGCAGTATTGACGGAGGGATGATGAGTCACGAGCATTCAGACGCGTGTGTGTGATCAGAGGTGGATGTCAGCCGTCCATTTTAATGTCCTCGTCAGACGAAGGCCACGTCAGGTGAGCCTTATTTTGTACCAATTGCAGAGCCTCGATGCTTCTGGGACTTACAATTTAAAGATACTCAGCACAAAAGCTCAACACTTATCAATCAAGCCTCGTGCAGAGGTGCCCATTGAGCAAATACTCTTTTACAACTTTGCATTCAGCTGTAATCTGCTGGTGGGCACAGGAGTGGGAATGGGAGGAATTCCGGTGAACAACACTGGAGCGTGTGAGGCATGAGATTTATTTCAGTCCCACAAATTCAACTTTCATCTTGGCAGTGATTTGAATAAATGAGAAAGAATGTTTAACAATTAACATAAAAAAACAAAAAACGAATGCGTTTTCTGTTTTGACCAGTGGCAGAACAAAGAAAAGCTCTCACAGAAGTTACAGAAACCAAATACACAAAGAGCAGAGGGAGAATACGTTCATTCATGGATTTAGGAATTTGATCTCCCGTTGATTTACGAAATAAATTTGTATTGATGTGATCTCAATCTACAAACAAAAATACAACACCACCCTGAACAGTAAGAAATAAATTATACGAGGTTCAAATGGTAAAACTCATTTCAATAACTTCCTAAATATTTGTATTTAATCCCTTCCACTGTTTACTTTTACCCTGAACACACTGCATTTATCTGCTGTATGTTTACTTTCACTTGAGTCAGATTTGGTCTTGAATTGTTTGCACTGTGTGTGTATTGTTACTTTACATAAGTAAAAAATGCATGGAGTGGGAGCTAGAGCACACTATTCAAACAGAAATGAATTGTTGACTTATGGAAGTTTCTCTCTCTGTACAATCACAGCGGTGTTGTGTGTCGTGATGTCGAGCTTCACATCATTAAAAGGACAAATATAGATTAAATTATAACTAAAGATTAAAAATATGAGAGGAAGCGAACAGCCAATTGTTTTATAAATGGACTCATTTTGCATGAAATAAATACAATCATTTCCATCTGTTGTGTCTGCTTTCAGGGGGTTTTGATAAAATAGATAAAACCCAGCGAGGCCTCTTCATACACGGCTTTTCTTCAATATGTGCAAGGTTTGAGAACCAAACAAACCAGTAAAGCTGGATTTTCATCTGTTCTCACCAAACTATAGTTTCAGGACATTTTTTAGACTCAAAGCCTCAGACTTTGTGGCCAGGAAGACTTGATTTTACGGTTTGGGTAATAATTGGACATTTGTCAATTTTTTTAGTCTTCATGGATGAATGAAACATGTATCCTATGATGGTCAAATGTAGGTCAGATCCAAATATTGATCTGACCCTAGCACGTTAAAATATATGCTCAGACAGGTTTACATTTACAGGCACATAAAAAGATAAAGCTTCAAATGTTCAACTATTGTTTATGTGTAGCTAAAATAAGACTCGTCAGCCAAAGTCATATTTTCATCATGTTTGGACACAGATCCAGAAAAAGATGTCTTCATCAACTGCACAATGATTTAACATAATTTATCATTTTTACACATCTGATTTCAAGGTAATGATGGTAAAAGACAAAATTTATACCAGTCAAACAGAGGATTTAAGCCGTGTGAGTTGAGCTATGAGCTCAGGTACAAAAGCATTTTTAGCTTTGAAATATGAACCAAGTAGAATATGCTGTAATTTGATCAATATGTGTCATGTTTTGTTTTGTTTTACTCATTCATTTTGCATGTCAGGTGTAAAAGTGGCTCCCTTTTGTCAATGTCGGCTACCAAAATAAGAATGAGAAAGAAAACAAGAAGCAGAAAATAAGAGACAAAAAAATTAAAACAGAACACAAGAATGGAAAAAATTCAAGATTTATTTGTAACGTATTTTCCTCAAAATGCCCTGTAAAAAATTAAAGGGACTAATAACATTAAACAACAGTTTCCTAGAAATAAATAAACATTCTATGGTTCTATTTAGGTTAGTTCCCCGTCAGCTTGTGCGACGGCTGGAGTGTTAGTACCTTCTAC